>JAHBMJ010002421.1:12500-27500 GCA_018398765.1 Chromera velia | reverse complement strand
AAGTGTAAGGTGAGTAGCCAGGCAGCGATAGGTTAAGATCCCACGAATTAAGTCTGGAGCGGGACAGACAAAGCACAGCAGAACGGCAGGTTCAGACCCCTGTTGCTCTTTGACTGCCGTTATTGCATTGTGCGTCGCTCCTCGACCAACATCACCTGCCCACCCGCAGATCGTTGGATTCTCTCTCATCGAGCGATCAGGGAAGCTCTCTCCTCTTTTCTCTTCATTCAACAGCACACAACTCCACAAACAGGAGATCATTCAAGTTTACAGCCACCTCTGAGAAAAGTGATGCCGCAGCATGTGTAGGCTTGTGTATCTGTGCAAGAGAGAGTAATGGAGAACTGTAAGCGCATTCATCCTAGTCTGTCTGTCAGCCGGTGAAGAAGTCAATCAGTCAAACAGACGGTCTGTCATGCACACACTGACTGCGTCTGTCTGTTGGTTTTTTTTTTTGCCTCACACTCGGGAGGTGCACGAAGCGTGTGGCTGACATTCCCTCATTCACTCCCTGCAGACTCGGATGTACTGCTCCAGGTCCTGTCAGGCGAAGCACTGGACAGAGGAGGGACACAAAGCGGAGTGTGCTAGCCTCGCAGCCCTTCCTCAACCTCCGACACCTTCACTCAGGATGGTGGCAGAACTGGTCATGATGTTGCAGGTACGTGTGTGTGTGTGCGTGTGTGTGTGTGTTTGTGTGTGTGTGCGTGTGTGTGTGTGTGTGTGTGTGTGTGTGTGTGTACGTGCGCGCGCACGATTGCTTGTCGCGAAGCCGTGTGGCCTGCTGGTTTCACCCGAAAGGCATCGTTCGGGACCCAGTCTTGGAATTCTCTCTTCAAAGCTGTTGGTCTCACAAGCTTGTGCTTTGCTCGTAAGCGCAAGTGCTTGCTAGAAATTCATTTCTGGCCCTCATAGTTGAGACGTTCCCCACGGCACCTCCAAGAAAGACGTTTTGTTGTATCGTTGAGACGTTCGATTGTTTGCAGGGGGAAGATCGGGAGAGAGTTCGGGAAGGCACAGAGAAACCTGTGGGCAGTGCTGTGGATGACCTTGTGGCAAGTGAGTGGGCGGGGAAGATCGTGAGCGGCTGACAGGCTGACTGAGCGAGTGAACGAGTGACGAGAGAGTGCATGTGTAAGTATGAGTGCATCCATGCTTAGTTTGTATATGAGAAGTGACCCAACGAGTGAGCGAATAATGAGTGAATGAGTGATCAGGTGAGTGTAAATGAGTGACTGAGTGACTGTCTAAGTGGCCGACTGACTCAGGGTGTGAGTGAATAAGTGTTCCAGTGGCTGAGTACGTAAATACTTGAGTGAGCGAGAGAGGGATGTGCCAGTGAGCTTTGCAGTGAGGTAGAGGTTGAATAAGTGGGCTTTCTGTGTGTGCGTGCGTGCGTGCGTGTGTGCGTGCGTGAGTGATTGAGTGAGTGAGTGAGTGAGTGAGTGTGTGTGTGTGTGTGTGTGAGTGAGTGAGTGAGTGAGTGAGTGAGTGAGGAAAAGCTTTTTGACTACGAGATCGTGGACTGTCTTTTTCCTTTCTTTTCGCACTTGCATTGATTAGATGCGCATAATTGTTTTTGAGTGAGTGAGTGAGTGAGTGAGTAAGTGAATGAGCGAGTGAATGCAGACCTGGATTTGCACAGTGCGCAGCAGAGGGTCCAGTTTGGTCAGCAACCAGATCCTTCTGTTGCTCTCACCCTCCCTGCCTGTTTGCTGTCTGCCTTCTTGCTTCCGTGTTCCTTCATCTTTTGATTCGTTTACCGCCCGTCTTGCTTGTAACCTTCCTTCCTTGCTTTCTTCTTTTTTTGCTCGTTCTCTCTTTCTGTCGTCGTTGCGTCCAGCTCGGTGACCCTCTTTTCCGCGTCGTCCTACAAATTTCGCCCTCATCAGTGACAGTATCTTGTAGTCATCTTTTTCTCTGCTTGACCCTGCTCCGCCTCAACCCTCTCCTCCGCGCTGGGCTTCTTTTTTTCTTCCTTTTATTTTTGACAGGATCTCTATCTCTTCCATCTGAATGGGCGTTGTTTGGCTAGAGCCTTCTCCTTACCACCTCGGTCCTTTGCTCCCTCTTCTGTCCTTCACTTCTCTTCTCTTTCAGGAGAGATGGCACACCTGGTCAGGCAAATTGTGGAGGCGAGAGGAGGCACAGCACCCCCAACTGAGGCCGTCGTTCAACTTTTTGCAAAGGTTTGTTGGTGAATTGGGATCTCTCTCTTTTGCTTTCAGGGGGTTCTGCTTTCTTTTTCTTTCTTCTTCCTCCATCATTATCTCTCTCTGGTTCTCGATCAAAAGCTTAAATTGAGGTTCGCACATGCCCATTTTACTGCCTGCCGGTTTTTCTGCCTTCATATCTCTCTGCATGTGTGTCCATTTGCCTGGCTCCCTGCTTCTGCTCAGTTTTCGTGCAACGCCTTCACGGTGGTTGATCCGGAGTTCAAAGTGGGTCGATAGGGGGGGCATTTTGTTTTTCTTCGTCTGTCTGTGTATTGTCTTGGCTTTTCATTCCTCGCTTTCTATCAATGTCGCGCTGCTGCTTTCCTTTTTGATGTCTCCTCTTTTTCGCCCCCTGTCACAAATGTTTTCTGGCTGTCTGAGCGACCGCTCGACTATTCGAGCTCAAAGTGAGAGGCAACAGGAAACTGCGAAGCCAGACCCGTTGTGTGTGTGTGTGTGTGTGTGTGTGTGTGTCTGTGTGTGTGTGTGTGTGTGTGTGTGTGTGTGAATCGGTGTGACTGTGTTACTTCCCTGCCTGCCTGCATGGTATTTGCGAGCGTGCAGCCCATAGGAGCAGGGCTCTACCCAGATGCGTCATCTTTCAATCACTCGTCCGTCTTTGGCGGGGGGGAAGGGGAAGCACTCCGACACTGTTATACACGCTTCTCAATTTCTGTGTTTAAGCTTGAAGGAAGCAAGTATTCTTGACCGGTTTTAATTCTTCTTTGTCATTCCAGCAGGAGTCAAAGAGCAGCGAATGCTTCTGTGCAAGGCTTCTTTTCTGACTCATTCACCTCCTTCGGCTCCTCAGCAAACAGCTCCAACAACCCTTTAGGGAGATGGTGAGCTTTGTGACTGTGAAATGCTCTATTTCCCCCTTGTGCTCTTCTCCGTGCAGTTGTGTGCCCAACTGTGTGGCCTCGTTCAGAGGTCAGCGAAGACCACAAAAAGGAACTTGGCGCTATAGAAATTTGGGGCATTTGTGAGACTTCAAGCTCCTCTGAATGCCTCCGAAAAAAAAAGTGCAAACTACAGACTTTCAGATGCCCCTCGTGTCTTTGTGTGTGTGTGTGTGTGTGTGTGTGTCTTCATGTCTACTTTTCCCTCGCTGCTTCTTCAAGGTGCTTTGCACCTTTCGTTGTGGGCACGTGGTCCCCCCCCCTTCTGTCTGCACATCAATCTCATCTCTGTTTCCCCTGACTGATTCCCTGAAGGCAGGAAACTTCAAATTCGAACGATACGCGACGTGCCCCCAGGAACAGAGTCAGTCACTGGCATCGGGTGGAGTGGGCTGAAGAGGAGAGAGGGAGGGACAACGAGACACGTAGGCAGCCTCGCGAAGATCTTCTCACACCAAAACGCACGCACACACACATCATGTGGGACAGGTAGAGAAAATCAAAATGAACGTGTGGGGCGCACTGTGAAAACAAGAATTACCGCGACGGTCTAATGGATAGGGAAAGAAATACAGAAATCAGCAGGACCCCTCAAGTAAACACTGTGGATCGTAAACAGTGAATATGCATAGGCCCCACTTCTTCTCTCGCAACAGAATCAATGGGATTTCTGGATTCGCATGCGCCCACTGCGACTGTCATAATTTGTGTTCCTCTGCGAATTGTGACTGACGCCTGACTGTTGCAGGTTGACGATTGCCTACACGGATTCCTCTGTGTGCAGCGCAGGTGGGGAGTGACTGGAGTTTCAGATGCTGCGGTAAAATAGAATTTGACGGATCGATTCTTGGCTGTCTGTCTCGTCTTGATGCCAAAGCTGGGATTCTTGACTGTGAAAACAACTGTTAATTTGGACTATTCGAGTGACTGATTCACTTGAAGCATGATTTGAAGTGTATGTTTCTTCCGAGGCTTTCTGAGGCACCCAATGCAAGAAGCACATGTCTCTTTCTTCCCTCTTGGTTGAGTTGTTTCCTTGCCTCGCTGCACCGTAAAACATATTTGTGAACACAGATTCACTGCTGTTGTGCTGCAGAGCGCCAATCGTTCCTCCAAGAATCGTACTGCTTCTCGTGCACCTGCGCTCTTTGCAGAGAGCCTCTGAAGGTGGGTCAGCAGCCGGGTAGTGCCGGTGTGGGTGTGTGGGGGGTGAGGCGTATATCAGAACTTTTGTTCGACGCATTACCTGCACCCAGAACGGATCAGGACAGTGACATTCATGAGAACCATTGAGAAGACAGGGAATTCATTTCCGTTAAGAAATCCATTCTCTACTGACCGCTGCATTTCATTCTGTAACCAGACAGACTCGACAGTTCTCTCAAGGTCACGCAGAGCCTGAGGCATTGGCCTGGAGTCTCTGTGTTCTTAGTCTCTCTCGTTTTGCTCCTAGTCCTCTTTCGGGTGTGTGTGCATTCATTCGTCCATGTGCCTATGAGAGGGCTGGCTGTTCTCTTTTCGCTGATGATGAAGCCTCACGCCGTTTTATCTCTATCTCCCAATCACTCTCCGTATCCGCGCAGCTCTAGTTGCGTGAGAGACTTCGAAGTCACGCGCATCTATTCATACACCTGGACACTTTCTTTGCGTCTCCGAACCACCTCTTACGCATTCTTTCACAGTCTCTCTATCTGTATTCGTTTCTGTTTCTCCTCCAGTCTTTCAAGCATCCCCGTCAGACTCGTTTCTCTCTCCTTCATCTCTTTGCAGAGTCACTTCGACGCCCTTGTGGGCGATCCTTCTGCCCCCCCCCCTCCCGAGCCCGTCCTCTCCCTCCTCCAGGGCCTCTCCTCTGGAGCCGCTGCTGCTGCAGTGAGCCGGGCTCTGGATGCAGAGGTGCAGGGCGTGTGTGCCGGGGAAGTGTGCGTCTCTCCTGAGAGGGATATCTTGCAGGCGGCCCTTCCTCTCTCTCTTTTTGAGGATCTCTCGAGTCCCTCGTCTTCATGCAGACAGTCCCGAGAGGTTGTCCTTGATTCTGTTCTCGAAGAGGCTGCTGCTGTTGCTGCAAGGGAGGAGGGGGGAAGGGGAGGGGGGGTCTCTCTGGAGATTTGTCAGAGGAAGGTTGGAGATCTAGATGAAAACACGGGCATGGTAGAGATGAAGCAGGGGCGTGTGCAGACTTTCGAAAAAGAAACAGCAGGGTCATCCAGTCTGTGTAGGATGTCTACTCGGATAGGCCTCCAGAGGGCAGAGGCGCGTCTGCAGGCCCTCCTGAAGGAGGAGAGATGGAAGGACGCCTTTGTGGAAGCTGAGAGGACTCTCCCAGCATACCTTGGTCAGACAGGGGGTGGAATAGGAGAGAAAGGGGGNNNGGGGGGGGGGGGTGAGGTACGTGTTGTTGTCCTCTTTTCTTTTTCTGTCGTTGCCCAATTTGCCGATGAGAAGCGGGAAGATTGGAACAAGTACGTCAACTCTCACTTGGCATTTGCTCCGTCTGCATGCATATCTGCATCGCCTCTTCATCGAAGACTGGCAGGAGGACAGCTAAGAGGAGGGTGGGGGGCTGCAGAGCTATTTGGGTGTTTGTGTCGATGTGCTTTTATTTGAACACACATTCCTTCCTCTTCATAAGTTTTGTGCACCTTTATCAATGTTGCAGCTCTGTACGGGCGCAGAAGTCCGTTGTATGGGCTCCAGCGGTTCGTGTGCGGGAAGCTGGCCAGGTCAGCCAGGGGAAGTGTAGAGACACAAATTGGATGTGGATGCACGGACACAAATGTCCCCCCGACTCTTTGAATGTCTCCAAGTTCCGCTATCTCTCCAACATACTCCTGTGTCTTTCTCTTCAGCATATATCTTCCTGCACATCTCTCTCTGTCCCCCTCTCCCTGTGTCACTCATTCACTCACTCACCTGCACACACACATACACACACGCGCACGCGCGCGCGCGCGAATGCGCACGCCACACGAGTTGTTCTCATTCAGTGCGGTGGGTGCCCCTCTGCAATTCCTGCAGGCAACTCGAGAGCAGGGCTGCGCAGACGCGGGCGTGGATCCATCTGGCCGCTGCCTTTGCGGTGCTCCGCCGAAGTCATGGAGAGGGGTCGCCCCTTGTGCAGGTAGTTCGCATTTCCATGCTTGACCATCTGTTTTTCTTCCAGCTGATCGTCTCTTTCTCCTCCGGCTGACCGCATATTTCGTGATACTGTCGTGGCCAGGGGTGGAGACTTCTCTCGACATCTCGTGTCAAGCTGAGGTCCGAACATCTTTGCTATGTGGAGTTTGGAGTTTCAAAAGGCGTGGCCTTAAGGCAAAAGCTACCCACAAGAGGTGCTTCGGCACTCATTTTCCAAGTCTGCTTGCATCAAGGTGGACATGTCAGTTTCTGGCGAACTGCCCGCGCTTGTTGCATCCGTAAGGCTTGAGTGCTTCTGCTGTATGCATGCAGGAACTGATGGAGCTGCTCCACGCGTCACGTTCATCAGCCGAGAGTTTTGTATGACGGAAAGTGACGCCGCATATTTTGTTCTGCGGCCATTACTGTGTCCCAGGTCCCTGGCCAGGTCTTTGCTTCTCATCGCAAAAGATGGAGTTGAGAGTATGCTGGATTGAGATGTTATCAGCGGATAACAGACTGTGGACTCGGACTCGGAAGACAATGTGAAAGAGACTGAACACTGACACCACCCAACGTCTTTGAAATCTCGTCTGAAGCACATGCCGAAGAATGCCGCGGCATTCACCCTCGCACTCACGATCGATAGTCTTGTGCCAGCTAGTATACGACGTTTAATGAAATTCTAAAAACATAAAATGTTATTACTATACGGAAGCTAGTACAGAACTAGGGACGGAAGTAATGAAACTGCGCCATTTTAATTGGATTATACATTTTTTTCTGAGTTTTTTTTTTTTTCCAAAAATTACTGTACTAGTATAGTAATGATTAATACAATTATTTTATTTTCGATGGGACTTTCCCATATATAATAAGTGTCTCTTATAAGCCTAGCTGCCTAGGAATATACATGTTCTGTTCTGGCAGCTGCATGACTCGTAACCTTAGACATCTAATTATGCAAGCTTAAATTAGATTACGTAAGATTAGGACGCTTACTACCCTGCAAGTTTGAGTAATTTAGATAAGTAATTTAAAGTAATTTACAGTAATTTAGCTTCGTAATTTAAAGTAATTTAAAGTAATTTAGAGTAATTTAAAGTAATTTAGAATAGTAACTTGAAATTAAAGTAATTTGGAAAGCTAAATTACTAATTTTGGTTAAACTTTGGAGGTTGATTTCTCGTGATCGAACCATTATATGATAAAGAGTTTGATAAGAACCACGTTAGTGTCGGGGCTGGAAGAGGAGGCAGGGATGCCTGCCTTTGGCTGGAGTTCTTCTGGCATGTATGTTCGACCGCGTGCACGGCGGCACACATTCTTTTGCTTTTCCTTCGATTCCTCTTAGAGGGGAAGAGGGGCATGTTGCTGGGAGGCGGGGAAGATAGGATGCTCCTCTATACGTGAGGGCACCTCTTCTTTCACCTCAGTCGCCTCCCGGGGCACAGGAGATGGCTGCCCTGCCACACTGTCACACCGGACAGGGGAATATACAGGGCTGAGAGACGGGGTAGGGGTAGAGCCACGGCTACCTCCGTTCTCGGTTGCTGGGGGCTGCTGACACGCAGGCAGAAACAAAAGGAAGAGAGGGCTTCAACAACGATGGAAGGAATTTCTCCTGAAACATTTGCAGGAGGTGGAGACGGGAGTCTGTGTGGGGGGGCGGATGTCAAACACAGGGGATCAACGGAGGAGGGAGGGGTAGTCTCGCCCTTATCACCCCCAACTGCATCGACAGTCTCGCCCTTCTCATCCCGAACTGCACCTGCAACACAGGTATCTTCAATGGTGCAAGAGGACAGGGCATGGGAACACCGTTTCCCCCATCAGGTTTTTTTGGTTTTATCTTCATCTCGGCGCTAGAACGGGCCACAAAGAAAGTCCTCTGCAAGACTTCCAAAAATTTTTCAGCTGTACAAAAGAGGTCAAAGAACGTCCCCTCACATATATGCAGTCACTGGAGAGAGCAGGACTAACGCACAGGCCTGCTGAAGATTTCCTACGGATGCCAGAACACGAGGAAGAACGAAAGTCATTTTCTTGAAGGAAATCTTAAAAGGAGATAGAAATGAGTTAGAGAACTGAAGTAAAATGGCTGAGTGCCCAAGAAACAAGAAAAGAGTGCCCGAGAGTGAAGCAAATGAAGATGCACCAATTAGAAACAGCGGGCCTCCAGGACGTGGCTCAGCCGTGATCCCCCCTCCGTTAATCCCCTCTCCCCCCTCCATTGATCCCCTGTGTTTGACATCCGCCCCCCCACACAGACTCCTATCTCTACCTCCTGTAAATGTTTCAGGAGAAATTCCTTCCATCGTTGTTGAAGCCGATGCAATGCCCTCTCTTCCTTTTGTTCCTGCCTTTGCCGCTGCGTGTCAGCAGCCCCCAGCAACCGAGAACGGAGGTAGCCGTGGCTCTACCCCTACCCCGTCTCTCAGCCTTGTACGTTCCCCTGTCTGGTATGATAGCATGGTAGGGCAGCCATCTCCTGTGCTCCAGGAGGCGACTGAGGTGAAAGAAGAGGTGCCCTCACACATAGAGAGCATCTTGTCTTCCCCATCTCCCAGCAACATGCCCCTCTTCCCCTCTAAGAGGAATCAAAGGAAAAGCAAAAGAATGTGCGCCGCTGTGCACGCAGTTGAACATGCGTGCCAGAAGAAATCCAGCTAAAGGCAGGCATCCCTGCCTCCTCCTCTAGCCCCGACGCAAATCATCCAAATGTAGGGGTCCTATCTTTGTTATGCGAAGACGTCTCTCGTTATATCTGATCTGATGACCAGCCTGAAGTCGTCTCATCTACTGTAGTCAATGAAGATGGAGAGGGACTTCACTGTCCCGCCGTCTCTGCTGCATCCGCAACCGCTTGTAAACCCAAATCGAAAGCCTCCCCCAGTCCCTCCAATGCAAATGACCACATGGACCCACCACAGCTATCAGATTCTGCAGCCATGACTAAGTATGCATTTGTCTCCCCATCTCCGACCACTCAGGTAAGAGACGAGAGCCGTGCGCCCTTTCCAGCCACCCAACAGATTGTGACTGAGCTAGTGACTGAGCCTACCAGCAGTACAGCGTTGCCTTCCTCTTCTTCTGTTATATGCATTCCAAAATGGCAGAAGAAAGCAAAAAAACAGTAAGCTCGCAAGGTAAAAAAGAAAGAGGGTGTAGACAAACTCCACTGGTGGCAATTTCGAAGTGACCCGACTGGTTGTGACACCTCTGCATCTCCGACAGAGGATGTTCCTAAGCATCATGAAGAGGCAACAAAGACTCCAAATGCCCCTCTACCTCAACCTAGGGGTCTCCAAGTCTAAGAGTCAGACAACCAGTACTGGAGAGCCTTTTATGCTTCCTGGCAGACTGCGTTGAGCTAAAAAGGGGGGAGGCTGATGGAGTCCTTCTGTCACACCCACATAACCAGCTCTGCTACTATGATAAGAACCATATTGGTGTATGATCTACTGGTAGGCTTAGCTGATAGATTCATACACGTTGAACTCTATCAGTCAGGAGGAGTGTTAGTTCAGTACTAAGCACAATCACAAGATCCATTGTTTCCAAATTACTTTAGTTTGCTCTAGAGTTTACTATTCTAAATTACTTTAAATTACTTTAAATTGCTTTAAATTAGTTTAAATTACCTAGTAAATTACTAAGCTAAATTACTGTAAATTACTTTAAATTACCTATCTAAATTACTCAAACCTGCAGAGTAGGTTTAAATTTTAGGTTAGGTTTAGGTTAAAAACCTGTTTAGGAGCCTGGGGAAGAAAAAAAGAGAAAACGAAATTCATATATGAAAAAATAATATTTTTTTGGTTTAAAATGACTATAATATATTTGTAATGAATTGGATACTAGATTTCATACATATGGCAACATGATATTACAATAGTAAAAATAGCTTTAGAAAAATGATTTTCAATCAATTTTTTAAATGCTACAATTGTTGGTATAAAACAGTCTAGACAATAATGCGGGAAACATGGCAAGTTGGCCGAGGAGTTGACAAAAAGGAACCTTTAATTAGGGGGTGGTACTGCAGCTACTACTGCTTAAGTTGGGTTAAATAAGTATTTTTAAGTCAGCCACAGGCAGTTCCGTTATTTGATTTATTTAAAATCATTAGTCACTGCCTGAGTTTGAGAGTCTGAGCCGAACTTTCCAATGAATCGGTTTCCTTTCTTAAGATTTTCTCTTGACCACATCGGCTGCAGGTTTGTGAAATGTAGTCGTGCAATTTTGGTCTCTTTATCAGGTTTTTGTCCCCCGGGACCTGCATACATAATAGGAATGATGTGATCAACGTGCCAGCAGGTCCCATAATTTTTCTAAGACATCCCTGGGTTGCCATGGAAATCATCCTTTTCAAATATTCATAAGAACAGCCCAAATATTCATGAGTGCGCTTTCTTTGAAGAATTGTCTGCCCATCTCTGACAGCGGAGAGGCTCTTGTACACGGCCTTCCTGGCATTTATCGTCAAGCGATGCACGGGGTCTTCTCTATACCTGAGCCGCTCTCGCTCCTTCCTCTGTGCAAAGATGGGGTTGTCTTTCTGACAATGTATACAGGTGGAGCGAATTCGGTTGTGTTCGCAAATTTGGCTTCCTTTGCACAGCTTACACACTTCCCGTCTGCGGCCGTGTTCACACATCGAGCTTCCTCCGCACTCCACGCACCGATGCCTGTAACGCCCATGTCCACAGATTCCTTTTCCTCCACACTCCTTGCATCTGTGTTTTTGACGACCGTGTATACAGAAGGAACTCCCTCCGCACTCCCTACATTGAACTTGCTGTCTTCCGTGCTGACAAATGCAGCTACCTCCGCACTCTTTACAGACAGTTCGTTGATGTCCGTGCTTACAGATCCCTTTCCCGCCACAATCCTTGCACTGATATCTTATTTGGCCATGGTGGCAGAGGGAGCTCCCTCCACAATCCTTACATTAATCACGCCGTCGGCCGTGTTCGCAGATTCTCTTCCCCCCACAGTCTTTGCAAAATCTTCGTTCGCGCCCGTGTTTACAAATTCCCTCTCCCCCGCACTCTTTACAACGATATGCTTCTCTTCCATGGGGGCATTTACTCCTCTTACTTTCTGGCGGAAAGTCTGACGGGTTCGGCTCACTTTGCCTCTCTGAAGTATTCTCGACGGTGCGGGCAAGGGAGAATTTCTGTGTTCCTTCTGATGATGTCAGCGTATGTGTGTTGGAAATCCCTTTGCCCTCTTCCCGACTGATTGCAACGCAGCCGCTCGTCAAAAAAAAGGGCGTGCGTGCAAAAACCGGAACAAGGGCCTTCAGAACAAGCAAGAGCAGAGCTCTTTCAGGCATGTTTGAAGTCGGAAACGAGAAAACACCTCCAGCCTCCAACTTTTGCTGGCTATAATAATGGAACAAATGCTTGGCGGCTTTTGCGACATCGAAGACAACCTTCACTGACTGTCGACGGCATGCAAAACTTGAAGTTCTAAGAATTGTATAGTAAAGGCTAGCTGCGTCCATTTTTATCCACAGAAAAGGCACCTGAGGCTGTGCAAACACAGAGCATGCGATTGTTTGAACGAACCCACTGTGTGTACAACATCCGGAGGCCTCATGACCAGCAGCAGTCCGACTGATGACTTGAACGACACGTTTCATTCTTTCAAACTGCATCTTGGACTGAACGCAAAAAAGAAGGAGCTCTATAGCAAGCTTACATATAAGTGTCTTCCTCACCTTCATTGATCGATGTACACAATTTAACAAAAATTCACAGTCACGGAATGTATACACGCACAACGATAGATATAGATAGCTTTCTTTGATTCCGGATTACGTTTGTCTGAATAAGAAACTCGTACATATATATAAGCCCCTGCCCTTGAATATTGGATGCACGTTTTGAGACCTCTTTGTGGTCAACTTTGCCACGGCGCACCACCCACCCGCCCCTCATTGTCCATGTATGTAACTTATAAAATACATTTATTTTTGCGTTTTTTCGCGCACACCGCGTGCGTAACAAAACCCTTTATAGGGCAAAAACAATAAGGATCCACCTTAGAGCGACCATTTTTTAAAAATCAATCAATTAAAAAAATGAAAAAAAGAAAAGAAAATGAATTCTAATACAGTAAGTGATAATACAAAGCCAAGCCAAATCGTGCGTCCAATATTCAAAGGCAGGAGCTTTGTGAATCTTAAACTTTGAAAGTATATTTTAGATTGAAATCAGACAGAGGAGGCTAAAACAATACTATAGGGTAACTTAGGGTTGCAGTATGTATTATTTCAGAGATTATGTTAAAAAGCGATGGGTTTCAAAAAAATGTCTTAAAACTTAGCCTTTTACGGCTTAAATCTCAGAACCATCGATTCACTCTTTTATTTGTATGAAAAAAAGAGCGAAAAAAAATAAAACCGTGGTGTGTTTAAAGAGAAGGATAGAAGATAAAAGAAATGAAAAAGGGAGAAAGGCTGACTCGTGTGAGTCTCCAAGTTAAAAGAAAAAAGAAACTGGTATCACCTCTTTTGTTTGTGATGGTATAAAGAAAAGCTTTCATAAAAAAAGAACAAAGAGAGACACAAAGAAAAAACAGCAGAGGCGTGTGATGCTTAACTAAGTTAGTGATGTAATAGTCTATTTAGGTTACTATGTCGCTGCATTCATCTGTAATAGAAGTTAAAGAAAAAAAGAAATCATTTTGAGAAAATTCATTTTTAAGGCAAAACGGGTACAAAGCCCCTGCCCTTGAATATTGGATGCACGTTTTGAGACCTCTCTGTGGTCAACTTTGCCACGGTGCACCACCCACCCGCCCCTCATTGTCCATGTATGTAACTTGTAAAATACATTTATTTTTGCGTTTTTTCGCGCACACCGCGCGCGTAACAAAACCTTTTATAGGGCAAAAACAATAAGGATCCACCTTAGAACGACCATTTTTTAAAAATCAATCAATTAAAAAAATGAAAAAAAGAAAAGAAAATGAATTCTAATACAGTAAGTGATAATACAAAGCCAAGCCAAATCGTGCGTTCAATATTCAAAGGTAGGAGCTTTATACAAGTGAGTACGCGCGCTTTGCACGCGGAAGTGACTAAGGTCTTGTCACCCGACTCTTGTGAGTGTGTTAATTATGACGTACGGGCTAAAGGAAAACATTAAAAAACATAAGCATGCAGTATTACGGTCTGATTACTAAATCTTTTCCTAAGCTACTATTGGTATCCAAATCCATCAATTATTACACATTCACTGAACTGAATACATTTAACATCATTATGACTTTAAAAAATTATGCATTCAATCAATCAACTAGTCAATTAAATAAGAGCTGTGTCATAAAATGTTCTAAAATTCATTAGACTTACGGCTAAACACATTTTATAACCTCTTTTAGAGGATACTTTTTGATAAATGCTTTGTGTACCAACTATGGAACTCATTGATTGATCAATAGTCAGTCAAAAAAGTTTTGCAATCTAGTATAAATTTTCCTAAATTTTCTCAAACAGCTTGATCATAAAAGCTTTTTATAACTGTATTCAATAAATTAATGCCGATCAATGTTGACGATCAACTTATAGATCAAGTATGATCAAGTCAAGAGAATTTACCATGCAATACCATTTAGGCGCCATCATTAAAAAAATATATAAAAGAGCGATGTTCAATAAATGGTGGTCGATGTTGACGATCGAGTATGATCGTGTCGAGGAAACTTATCCTGAAATAACTTTCAGGCACTGTTATGAAAAAACATATAAAATAAGAGGTATATGTCCAGAGAGAGAAACAAAAGGGGGGAAGAGAATGAAGAAAGCAGTGACAGAAAGAAAGAAGAAACACAGAACAGATAAAGAGGACAGAAGAGGTAATGGGAGAAAAGATAGAAGAGCGAAAAAGCGAAATGTGGAAGGTTGTCAGGATAACAAGTTGTTAAAGGCAGTCCTTGGATAGAGCGACCTAGTCAGAACTTTTCAGTAAATATAGGCAAAGTTTAACAGAAAGATCAAAATTTGGGAAGTAGACTAAGTCAGGCAGACAGAATAGGCACCTAGCTGGGATGATGAGAAAGCAGTCAAACAGACAGAGAGGCAGAACTTTGAGCACACTCAGAAAAGAAGACAAAATTAGAAATACGGTTAGGCACACAGGAAGGCATTCCTGCACGATAGCCAATAGGCAGGTAGGCAGGAATACGCTGAGTCGTGCCGGAAGGAAACGTTAAAACAGAAACAGAGTGGGATTCAATTTACAACTTCTGAATCTCACAGTTTGTTTATGAGGTGGCATGTAGAGATATGTACAGCTGAGAGGTCGGATAAGAGGTCGGAATTAAGAGAAATAGCATGAGAGAGACAAGATAAAAAAAATGAAATGTAAGTGAAGAGATGAGATGTGAGCAAACAGAGTCACCGAGAGAGTAGCCTGTATGTCTGTCTGTTTGTTTGCCTGCCTGCCTGCCTGCCTGCCTGCCTACCTGCCTGGCAGTGCCTATGTCTGCATCATGATGTTTGCATGTCTCTCTGCCTTTCTGCTATTCTGCCAGTGCCATTCTCTCATTTCACGGGTCTGCCTATTCTGCCGTTTGGCATATTTGCCTGTCTGCCTGCCTACCTGCCTGCCTGCATGCCCACCTGTCTGCGCCGGGTGATAGCTAGGGCATAAGAGCAATGAGTTGATGGCTGTAAGCAGAAAAAAGCGAGAACCAAATATGAAAGAAAATACAGCGGGAAGAGGCCATGCATTGAAATCAGATCACTGAACTGA
>JAHBMJ010002421.1:0-5000 GCA_018398765.1 Chromera velia | reverse complement strand
CCGCATCAACTCTCCCCCCATTCACAAAAGCAGATCTTGCGGTGCGCCCAACGGGGTGTACGGAGGACCTCTGGTTGCCGGTGCAAGTAAAATCAACGTCGGTGCAGTATTTTGGAAGAAAAAAAGTGGAAACAAATTTCACGCCCCCCGAAGGATCAAGGAAGTCACTGGTTAGAAGTTTCAGGCATGTGAGTGGGTATCCAAGTATGGCGCTTGTGTGCGTGTTTTTGCCCCACGGAAAAGAATTACAGCCCGAACAGCCATGTGAGCAAGTTGCCAGAGTCTGGCAATTTCCTGGGGATAGTTTCAACTCCGATCCGACAAAGGACAAGGCATTGCACATCACAGAGGGGGGAATGTACGATACAGACGAGAGTCGCTGTGCGTTCGAACATCAGTCGTCTTTTGGCCGCCACATCGGAAAGGCCTTGCTTATTGCGTGGTGTAAAGCCAGAGCGAGAGAGGGTTCCTACCAATTGCAGACCCTTCGGACGCTCGAAACCCAACTCAGCAAGAATCATCTTGCCGAGTGGAAGATGCTCCAGATGTGTGAAGAGCTGATTTTTGCTCACGTTCCAGGAGGCGTTGAAGTACGTCGACCCAGTGTGTGCCTTGGCGGATTGGGACGGGCTGAGGTTCCGTCTCTTCCCTATGACATTGAGATCCGCCTGCCTGCGTACCCCAACATACCTTGGCAGAGAATACAACTAAAGAGTGCAAAGTGGAAGACAAAAGGCAGCCTTGGTCATATCGATGTGACAAAACAACGCGCAAGAAAGCCCCTTCCCTACGCAGAGGCTGACTTTGACGCTCTGCTGGTCGGTCCGCCCCAAAACTATGATGGAGTTTTGGCAAACAAGAAATTCCGATTCCAGTTTTTGCCAAGTGATCCAGAAGAACGCTGGAGATTCTTTTACTTCATTCCAACCGCGGATCTTGTGAAGAATGACGTCGTGTTTTCTGACAGCAAGAAGACAAAAGGCGTGAAAAGCATCAAACTAAACTTCCTCGTCGACCCTTCCATGAGACCAGGCTTCCGTCCACAACGGTTGTTCAAGTGGAGACTTGACACTACCTCCGGTCAATTCATGGGAAATCGATTTGCCCAAGACTTTTGTGGTGTTTACAGCAGCAACAAGCTTGAACGAGGAAGAAAGGAGGGAAATCCCGATCGGAGGAGTACAGTGGGCAGAACACTGGATCCCAATATGTAGGATGACCGTCCCAAAATAATACAAACAAGTCTACAAAAACTGTGTGTAAATTCCCCTTAGTATTACAAACTTGATTAAAAACTCTTTATATCCACTCTATATAGTTCTAGTACTTAGTTATATACTAGCTTGAATAATTTTATTGTTCAAGCATTGCACTACATTACACAAATGTTGATTGATTGATTGATTGATTGATTGATTGATTAACTAGTTGATTGATTGATTGATTGATTGATTGATTGTGTTATTGTAATCAGCCACTTATAGAGAGGAGGCGGGCATGCATTGGTCGGCCCGACTTGGCCGGTCCCTGCTGCTGCGTTGCCTATCGGTGCGGCGCGGCTTGAGATATTACGGAGACGGAGAAAATGCATGCGTCAATCCATGTTGTGAAATTGCTGAGTGAAATACTCAGGGCGATTCGATGGAACAACTCTCGATCGATGAGAGCAGAAGCCGGACAAACATCTTGTATTATTATTCCTGTATAAAGAACCGTGTAAGTGACAACTTAACTTAACCCCCATCTCTATCAAAGCTACTGTTGATGATCTCATCCACGCACATCACGAATGGTTAGGACACACAGGCATCGAGGCTACTTGGCGTTCTCTCCGTACGTCCCTTTCTGACCTTCTTCCCGGTCGCAGCAGCATTTCCCACCATGCCGTTCAACGCGCCCTGCTCCCATGCATCCGAGGGGGTACGTGTGCGCATGTGAAGCCGAGGCATGGGGGAGACGGCACCCGGAGGTCCTTAAAGGTCGATCGCCCCGGGCAGCGAGTATGTTGTGACCTTGTAATAGGGTTGAAAGGGGGGTATTCATTGCATATCCAAGATCAGCATGATGACTAGCTCGCTCAAGAGGTAGTTGAAACAAAAGATTCTGCCACAATCCATGCCGCCTATGATTGTTGGTCCTGCAGTCTGGAGGGTAATCTCACCCTTGAGGTGATGACCGATCACGGGACCGAATTTCAAGGTGATTGGTGTGAGTGGTTGGCTGAGCGGGAAGCCACAAACCCCTTGACCCCTGTAGGCAGCCACCACTCTCTCGGCAAAACAGAGCGTTTCCATCATGAGTGGCTCACAATTTTGTGGGGCATTCTCAGAGATCGAGGTCTTGACGATTCATATTGGAAGGAGTTTGCTTCCCTTGCCACAGTCAAATACAATTGTCAGCCTCGAGGGTCTACTCACAAGAGCCCATTCGAGCGATGCTGGGGTGCCTAGCCACCCAGTCCTCCCATCGACGCCCTGCGTGACCTCCTTCAGACCTCCCATCGCCCCTCTGCCGAGACGTCCCCATTCCCCATTGGCTTGTCCATCCTCTACCATCACCCTGACCATCCCCGCGCTAAGCTTGCACCCTTTTACACTTCTGCGACTGTTCTGCAGCGCATAAGTGAGCATGTGTTCCGATTGCGTCTTCCTTCTGGATGGCCCATCCTATCGCATCGTAGGTGCATCCGTCCCAATGACAGCCCCCACCCAGACCCTGTCTGTGTTGTTCGGTTGCCGTCGGACTCCCCTTCCGAGTACCCGGACACATCCGTTGGGTCTCCTCACCAGGCGCAGCAGCAGCAACCGCAGCAGTCTTCAGACATACAGTGTTCGTCTGACCAGCCGCCCTCTCCCAAGTTTGACATCACTGATTTTGGCAAAGATGAGCTCATTCTTTGGCGGGATGAGAATACAGGCCGCTGTTTCCTTGGTGGTGTCCGTGCTGTCGACCCTGAAGGTGAGGGACGGGTTGAGGTTCAGGCATGGGGATCAAACGGCAAGCAGCCTCTTGCAAGCCGACGCATGCAGCCTGCATGGTGCCCTCTCAGGGGCCGCCCCAAACTTTTGTACGGTGCACAAAAACCTTCTGGGTATGGGCCCGAGCTTTGCTTTCTGGTCCCAGAAGAGGTTGTTGAGCGAAACATTGTCTTCTCTACCGAGGGGACTCTCCCCTCCCACCTCTGTGACACTTACCGAAGTGTTCTCCTTGCAAGCCCAGAAACAGTGTTCCCTACCGATCGGTTGTCTTTCGATTCCCTTGCCTCCTCAGCAGCCGGGGCTGCCATCTTCCCTCCTCCCTCCCACCCAACTCTAGTTGCAGGTACGTCTGTTGTGTATTTGTGGAACGAGGACACTGAGGTGGGGCCCACTGCGTTCCAAGCTGCCACAACTCACATTCCTCTCCCACGCCAGGGGCTCACAGTAGAACAGCTCGACGGGCAAGCCAAGTTCCGTGCCACAGAGTTGCAGTCACTCGCCGACAATGATACATACAAGCGAGTCCCAATCACAGAAGTAGACGCCGAGCACCGCCGCTCTGCTGTGCCCACCCATTTTGTTGATACCGAGAAGCATGTCGAGGAAGGTTCTTGGAAGTACAAGTCTCGAGTTGTTGCTGATGGCACTCCTTTTTTCGACCGCTGTGAAGGAGTCACAACGTCCTGCGCTACCGCTTCCCAGTTTGCCATGCGCATTGCCCTTACCATTGTTATGTCGTACTTTGAAGGCGAAAGAGACAACAGTAGTTTTAAAGGCGCATGAAAGCGCCTTATTGAGGAGGGGGCATGTGTTACGGTCTACTCAGACCGCAACTTAAGTCTTTGATTATTCTGAGACATTTTGCTGTCTGTGTCCTTTGGCAGACATGAGGAGAATCACAATGGATGAAATGTAAGCACTGCCAGGTGGTAGACTGAGAAGCGGAAGGTCTTGGGTTCGATTCCCACCTCCATCTCTTTTACCTAACTTTCACAAGAAGCCGATTAATCGGTTCTATATCGGTTAAGACAAAGTATGTCAAACTTGATACACTTTCAAAAATGAAAGTCTGTCAAACATGATATACTTACACAATTGATACATTTTCACAATTGGCAACCTTTGCAGGAAACAAGTATAAAATGCAACTTTAGAAAAAAAGAAAAGAAAGAATCGATTAAAAACTTGACGTCGGAGTAACAGAATTGAATCCTAAATCAAGTTGACTTACCTTCTGGAAGAATTGACTTGAAGCGATCTGAACTGACCTTCACTGACTTCAATAACACTGAGTGAATAATTAAAAGATATATTCAACTCCAATTCTAGTTCTATTCTTCCGTTTCGGCTTCGCCTGACCTACTGAGTCCGGAGGAGCACGGAACACGTGGTGACGCCAGCGAGAGTTGAACACAACCTGCAAAGAGCGAAACTAGCTGGAGATTAATCGAGTCTCTTAGCACAGACACTTGGAAGATTTCCATTTAGGCAACTTCAGAAACTCTCTTCCTTGCCGGGACCCCCAACAAGAGACCGAGAGAGAAGGTCGAACTGTACGGCCGACCACTCCTCTTCAGGAACCGACACTAAAGAGTTCTCTTCATCCAAGCACACCTGCAAGCACTGGATCTAGCAGTTCCTTCTGCCACTCGCTGGAGACCTTTCAGAAGACACTTCACCTGTGTGTGGGCAGCTGTCACTCCTTTGGACCCTGCTGTCCCCGGACTTCCTTTTCTTCCTTCTGAACTCCATCCATATCAGCACGCTTTCACACCCAGCTTCTGGTACGCTCTAACGCCTTCGTCAACCACAAAGAGCCCCTCGAGTTGAGAGGACTGTCACCCTTGACTTGGAGAAAAATCATATCAAAACGGAGCAAACCATGAAGCACTGCTGAATTTTTGTTTTCTTCCCTCTTCTGTCCTTTGAGAAAGACACCCAAATAAAACCAGAGCAAACCACGAAGCGCTGTTCATTTTTCTTCGTTTCTCTCTTTTCCATCCCAGCCTCAGTACCATGTGG
>JAHBMJ010002420.1:0-19082 GCA_018398765.1 Chromera velia | reverse complement strand
CGTCTCGCAACTTTTTTTTTCCCTTCGAAAAACCGAATTACCGGCAGGGGAACATCTTTTTACCGCGCCTGCCTCTGGTTCCCGCCGCTATAGAATAAAGAAAATGGTGCCCCGCCCGCCTCAATCAGTCGCTATTTTCACTTCCACGGCTGGACTATCAAGCAGGCTAACAAAGAGCGTTGTAGTGCTTCTGGCCTTTCCAATCTTCCTGGTGGGCGCAACCCGTATGATATGCATCACAACAACCACCCACCGGAAGTTCTCCCTCGGGAAGATCACAGTAAAAAAAATTGGGCACGGAAATGAAGACCAGTGGATCGATACTGTTTTCAACACCAATCACCCAGATGATGTTGAATTGATCTGTCAGTATTGCCATCATGTGCACAAGCACGATGCCTACCGACATACACCCGCACAGCCTGCTTGGTACAAAGCCTAACTTCAAAATTTTATCATCAAAATTTTATGCATTTTGACCGTACAAAATTCAAGGGCAGGGGCTTATATATATATATATATACATATATATACGCTTTGTTAGAGGCTGAGGCTGCTTCAGACTCGACGACATAGCGAGGAGGCATCTTGTGTAATATGCACACATACGTGTCCGCACAGCATGCTTGTGTATACCGAAAGAGCCTCTCATCAGTCACTACATAAGCCAATGCGTGTCTCAGGCGCATTCTTGTCTTCAACTTCATTCCTGCATGTATGAAAGTAGAGGATGTCAACTGAACCTCCCCAAGTCCTCAACGGCCCGACCTTCGTGGGCGTCTTTTCGAAGAAGGGGCCAGCGCAGTGCGTTCTTCGTCTTCTTTCAAAAAAAAGAAAAGCTTCTGTGATTCTCCTCTCCATCTGCAAACCGCTGTACAATAGAGTGAAAGAAGCACCTGAAAAGGGGGCGGAGACAAGCGTACCGCTGGAGCTGGTCAACCATGTCGACGGAACGGACTGCTTCAATCTCGTCCTGTGGTTTCTTCACCTGCCCACCCCTCCAGACCCAGAGCACGTCCTGTGTGCCTGCGCGGCACTTGGAAGGGACGATTTCATCGTCTATCTGTCACAGAACTTTCCGGGGTACTCTGTGGACCCCGTTTCGGACGCCCTCTGCAGAACGTCTGACGAACAGTGGGAGGACTTTCGGCGAACCTCCAACATTCTTGCGGTGATCAAGGGAGCTGTTGTTGGGGGACAAAACCGTCTGGTATCCCTATTCAAGTCCCACCTGCCGGGTGTAAAATATATCAAATTAGATGAGAAATTTTGGCGTCTGGGCATTGAAAACGGTTTTCTGATAGAAAGCTTCGCAAGCGATGGCAACCTGATCAATGGCAACCAGCTTCTCGACGACATCCAGGCCCTACAACATGTCCCTTTGAAAGACCTGGAGACGGTAATTCGGGAAGTTCCCAGAGATGACTCTGGAATGTCTTTTTTTGCCCAAGTGGGGGTCAGGTGTGCGAGAAACGTGGCGACAAGGAAGACAACGAGGGTTGAGAGGAAAAATGGGAACTTTGGACACGCGACAGGTGTCCAAACTCCGACAGAGACGCAAAGGGGGGAAAACACAGGTACTGGCATTGCAGCCCCCACCGGCATCCGATCTGGTGGGTGGTCGGGTGCGTCGATAGGGGGCCCTGCGATGGGGGGTTCATCGGATGCGGAAGCGGGTTCAGTCAGGGAAAGGAGGAAGTTGGAGATTCCTCCGCTGGGACCGACTGAAGAGATCACACCGGTTCACAGAAACGCAGAGAGAAGGGTACCCACGCAGCCGCAGCAGAAGGAAGGGGGGAGATCGAGAAGGGGGTTGGTCAGTTTGTTTTTTGCCAGTGATGATTTAATCTCTGCACTTGCTTTGAAAGGTCAAAAGGAGAGAGTTGTGGATTTTATTCGAACCAAACTTCTAGGCAGCCCACGAGAGGTAGCCAGAGCAGTGGACCGTTTCATGGCAGCGGCCATTCTCGGAGGTCGCAGTGAGTTGGCAAAAGAGATTCTGGAAATTTCGAGAAATCAAGTACTCATGACCTTGGGAGTCGACTCTGCTGCGTTCGCGCACGAGCTCAGCGAGAACAGACATGAAGGCACCAGCAGCAGCAACGGCATTCCATTGGCGCCAACTTTTTTCGTTAGACCCAAGATCGAGTTTGCAAAATGTGCAGCTGCCATGACCGGTCAAACAGATCTGTTGAAGTGGATGCGATCGCTGGACCCTCCATTTAAATGGTCATTGAACATGTGTGAGATGGCTGCCAGGCATGAGGAAACTTTCAGATGGATGATGAAGGAGGCAGACCCTCTGTGTCCTCCGCTGTCCAATTCAAAGCCGTCGCTCCGAAAGGTTGTCAGATCAGTCATTAAGAGGGGAGACATTCCCATGATGGCATTGTTGGACGAGCTGTACCCGGGTGTGTTGCAATCAGAGGGGGCATGCCAGGAGGCTGCAGCTGCACATCAATGGGATGCCCTCGCATGGCTCCTCACAAAGAGCCCCCCTTGCACGTGGAACCAGAAAGAAAATGTGGGACAAGAATTCTCAAACAATCCGGAGACCCCCGAGTGTTTGAAGCTCTTCGAGGTCGAATTCAGAAAGCAGATCGTCTCGGATGGACGGACTGCCGCCCTCCCGCCCCCCCCTCCTGAACTTCAGCCAGCTCTTCAAAAGCACATCAGAGCGTGTTTTGTAGGCTTGACTTCAATTTTCTCAGGTATGAAAGCCCTGGAGTTTCGGGATTGCGATTGGCGACTCTTTTCGTGGTTGGTGGAGGTGGGAGGTAAAGAGGAGTTGGTGGAGATTTTAAAAAAGGGGAAGTGGATGGAGGGGGACCCCGACAATGAGGTCAGGAGAGGTACCCGGAAAGGCTGCCTCGGGTTCCTCACAGCACTCTCATGGCACGTGGGGATGCGCTCTGTGGGAGATCTGATCAGTGACAAGAGCCCAATGCAGTTGAAGACTTTTCGAAAATACCGGCAGGAGTTTAATCGTCTCCTCTATGGATTCATCTCCCTTCACTCATGGTGCAAGGATCAGAGGCTACCCTTCTGGCCCGAAGACGAATATAACTTCGAGCAGTGCATCATAGAGATGAAGTCCCTAGTCGAGATGAAAGAAGCCTCTCCACTCCTGCCAATCCTCGAAGAAGCAAAAGCCCAGAGAGGCTTCCAATAAGTATCAGCGGATCCTAGCAGCGGATCCATAGTACAGTTCATGCCAGCCATTAATTAGATCGAGCTCATACACTGCATATAGACTAGCTAGTAGCCTAGCATGTAGCGCAAGAACGTACTGCAAACAGAAAACGCAAAACCAAAACTTTCAGAAAAGAAAATCAAATCTCTGAAAAAGTTTTAGAAAAACTTGAAATCCAACGACTTCAAGTTTTAAAAGAGTTTTTGATATAATCAAATAGACGTACACAATCATATATCCTATTATATTGATTCAAACAATATTTTTTTTTTTAGATTTCAAAGTTTGTAAATACAATTAATATCATAAATCGAGGCGTGATATGAACAAATCTCGTTTTGATGCAAAAAAATGCCACAAAATTCAGTCGTAGGATATCAATTGTTTTCCAATTTTTTTTTGTTTTTTTTTATTTAAAGTTTTTAAAATTGGTAGTTGTCGTTCATACTTTAATTGTTTTTCACATGCTTTTATCCCCGGACCCCGTTCAATCTATTTCAATATCTTTTTTAGTTTATATAATTGCGTGGCAATGCCTAAAGCAATGCGTATAGTTTTCTATTTAAAAAAACAATCAAAAAACTTTATTTTAAAATAAAAAAAGTTGAGTTTAGAAATATATGTATAACAAAATTTTTTGATGTATATTCCAATTACTATCCAAATCACTAATACGATTCACTATATGCCATACACGCAAAATTAAGAAATTAAATAAAAGAATTACACACGTTGCTAAAACATCTTTTTTGCATACATGCTCATCTTTCTTTGTCAAGACTCTGTATATTGAGACTCAATTTGAGAGTCGTAGTACTGCGTGTACTAGCTCTTTTTGTCACATGACATGCAGCTGTATGTGTTTTGCAAGCAAGATTCTCAGAAAACTGCAAAACGAAATATCTAGTTCACATTCCTGATGGATTGAACTTGCCCATAGAATTTCTTCTTTTCTTTTGTATTGAGGCAGTTTCCTTCAAGCAAGACACATTTGAGACGAGGAAACGCTGCCGAATTTCCTTGAAGGGCATCGAAAAAGGCAGAGATTCCCTGTGCACTGAGCGAATTGGCAGACAGATCGAGAGAGGAGAGCTGCAAAGGAAATCGTTTTCTCTTCCAGCAACATGAGGAAACGGATTCTGCCAGAGAGAGAAGGAACGAATCTCCAAGCTCACATGACGCTACTCCAAGCTCAACAAGAGTCGGCAAGCTTCCCGTCTCCAGGGCCTCCAACAGAACCCCTGTCAGCCTCTCTGCTGCTCCCTTGTCTCCCTTTGTTGACCCCGACAGGCATAAATTCTCTAGACCAGGGAGACCTCGACTACACACCGCCCTCAATAATCCTACCACCTTCTCTCCCCTAAATGTACCGAAAGAGAAGTCCAACCCCCGCATTCCCGAGAGGGACCCCCTCTCGAGGGCCTCGCGGACCCTCTCCATGCCACAGTCGTCTACTCGAGAACGCGAGAATCGCAAATTGATTTTCTTATTCACTCCACCCGATTCCAAAGCGGCACAAACAGAGCCGATTCCCCCCCCCGCCCTCGTGCACCTCACATCCAACCACTCCAACGAAGGCTCCCGCCCCTTATCGGGCAGATCACAAAACGCACACATCAAAGCCTCGATACCTTTCTTTCCCAAAAAGAAATTATATGCAAGTGTCAAATGACGTAATCCCCCCAGACACCCTGCCCGAACAGCTCCTGACAGCATCTCCACATGTGCATCGTAGAGACCTCTTCCTGAGAGATCCAGAGAGGATAACATCGACAGGGGTGCTACCTGGAGGGCTTGTATGAAGGCACGTCTCTCTTTTTCTCTCAGCCAACTTTCCCCCCTCCCACTGACAGAGAGTGTGTGAAGACACCCCAACCGTCTTTCTTGAAGGGTGCTTGCTAGCACCTCAATGCCACAATCCCCCATTCGATTTAGCGTCAAACCAAGCACACGCAACTTTGAAGGCGTCGAAGCACCCCTGACTGATTGCAGGAACGCGACTGCCGCCTCCCCCCCCCAGTTTGCCTGAATATTCAAAACAAAGGAAAGCTCCCCAGACCCCAAAATTTGAGCACAAAGGGGGGACAGTCTGCCAAAATGGACCTGGACACACTCAAGCGGCGGTCTTTGGGGATTGCTAAAAGATCGGACTAGCTCTCTCGCCCCCTTGTCTCTGAAAAGGCAACCGAGGAGATTCAAAATTCGGAGACGGGGAAGGTTAGAGATATTCAGGACCGAAGAGACGTCCACCTGTTGGTCTTCATCTAAAGCCACCTCACTCAAATTCAACCCTTCCAGATTCCCCAACTGCCCATCCCCAACAGATCTCACGAGACGGTACCATGCACTTTCCCTCTTCAGACAACAACGGGAAAGGTCCAAATGCCGGAGAAGAGGAAAAGTGTTTTTCGAGAAAGAGAGCGACTTGCTTCCTTTGGATGAACTGAAGTCATTTCCTTTCAGTTTCAGTGTTTGAATTTGAAATGGATTCAGAAAACCCACCTCGGGGAGGCAGAGCACTGAGACAAGTTGATCAGCAAAAGCGCAATCAGAAACTTCCAAAGATTTCAGAGAAGTCGACAACCTGGATCGCTTCTTCAGCTTCCTCTCTGGCCCACCAGCAAGCCGCACTGCAACCAGGGCCCAAATGACACAGAAACCCGCGGAGAGTTAAAACAGAGAATCGGTGGAACACATCTTCTCGACTGGTGCAAAAAATGAAAAGACATTCCCACAATGCCGTTGAGCCGAAAAGCAAGAAAGAAAAACTTCGCTTGACGAATAGGGATATTCATTTGCTCGCCTCAGATGCCGTTGACCGGGAGACAAGTAAACATGTCTACAAACTCAAGATTCCTCCTCAATCTCTGTCCACAGGACACATCTTTCCTTCCTTCCTTCCTTCCTTCCTTCCTTCTTCTCTTCCTCTTCCAAACCGACCTGCAGTGTCCCACAGCCGAGAGGCAACCCGAGAGACCACACCAGGGCCCTCCAGACACTGCCCAAGCAGACCCATCGACTCCTCACCGAGATGCCTCAATCCTGCACTCAGACAGCAGAGAGCAGAGAATGAATGAGCAGGGGACGTCATGAGGATGTACATGAGTCGAAATGCTGCTAATACTCCAATCAGGCACGCGCATAGTCACGCAGAAACAGGAAGAGACGTATCACAACAAAGTGGAATGCAAACAAACGATGCACACAGACACATGCTGTGGCATACAACAAAACCCGCGACACACTGTCGCAGAGAGAGATGCCTATGCGTGTGTGTGTGTGTGTGTGTGTGGACTGACCGGTGAGACAGAGGCTTTGGAGGTGTCCAGGAAGAGCCGGGAAGATTTGGGACGACTCGACAGGGCCGAAAGCATCAGCTGGTTACATGCAGGAGATGGATCCACGAACAAGTTTGGTTGTATTTTGCGATTTCGGAAATTTGTGAGACCTGGGAGCCGCAAAAGCGTTGAAATTCAGAGCAGAGCTTAAAGGCCCGTCCAAGAACAGGAATACGATCGATTAGGCTGACGGACAGCAAGAACAACGATGAGCATCTCAATCTTTGCCTTTTAATTTCGGCTTCTCCATATCTCTGACCGATTCTCTGACTCTCCACGCATCCACTGTCAATCCTTTCTCTTACACTTGTACCGCCGCTTGTTGCTTAGTGCTTCCCTCTTCCAACCCCCCTGACCAGCAAATTCGAGAGATTTGAAAATTGGGAGACGACTCCGACCACTCCGCAGACCCTCCAGAAAGTTCAGAAGCAGAGACAGACCCCCACCTCGAACTGACGAGGGGCCTGCACCATGCAACAGAAGAGAGAGAGAGAAGGGATACGAGACGGCCACTTCTTACGTCTTGACCTTTCGGCCTTTTTACCTACCTTTTTCCACAATCTTCTTTGTCTCGTGCTGCTTCTCACTGCTCCATCCGTCCCGCTCGTCTCTCTCTCTCTCTCTCTCTCTCTCTCTCTCTCTGTGTGTGTGTGTGTGTGTGTGTGTGTCAGATCCTTCTGTCAAGGGGTCTTCTGTGTGGCCATACCTGTCAAAGCCCTTCTGCCTTGCCTCAATCTGGCGGCCTCTCGATACCAAATTCTGCCTGCTTTTGAATACCAGTTTGCAAATCTGCCTGAGGACATTTTTAGTTGTGTCGTATTTGGTTTGTTTACGCACAGGCAGGAAGGACCAACCGAGGATTACTTTCTCTGTCGAGGCCGGGAGGGACCGAAGGAGGAGAAAAGTTTTGGATGCAGATAGGGGGCACTCTGCAAGCAATGAACGACAGAGAGGCATATGAGTGGACGTGGGAAAGGGAAAAAGGGGCGAATCGGGGGCATGCAAACATGACAGACAGTAGGGTGCATGGGAGAATCCGACAGCGATGGAGGCACAGAGAAGAACGAAAAGGGGCAGAGGCAGAAGGCGGACACTAAAGGGGAAACAGACAAAGAAAAAGACCAGGATGCACAAGGACAGAGAAAGACCAGCACCTAACAATCACAACTCTATCGATCGAGTTCCCCCCCCCCCCCNCGTCTGACTGACCTGAGATGTCCAGCATCTCGAAAGGGCAGGACGCCCATCCCTGCATGGAATAAAATCCAAACAAAAAACGCAGTCGAGAGATATTCATGAAAATCAACAGGAAAAAGAAACGACATTCACAGCCCCAAGGACATTCGATCAGACCTACGATTGAATCATTCCTGTATTGGATTGATGCTCCTTTGACTGCATTAAGGACGCCAGTGCATCTAGACAAAGGCACCCCCCGAAAAAAAGAGAAAAACGGCATACATACCTTCCTGATGAAAGCGAGGACCACCCAAGCAAGGCCAAACCCATTTCTGGAGAAGGAACAGCGAGAGACGGTCTGCAAAAACACGCAAACAAAAAACAATGAAAAGCGAGTTCGGAGCAAGGAAGCTAGATGGATCATTCCATACACAAGCGTACTGAGGGCATTCACACATACGCCTTTGCATCTTTCTCTCTTTTTCTGTTTCTCTGACACAGACACAGAGGGAGAGAGAGTGTGGGAGGCTAATATTCAAGGAAGCCTGCACGACTTTTTTCCTACCTTCCCAGGCAAACGAGACGAGCATCGAATCCGGATTCATCTCAGAGAACTCAGAGGTGGCATCTACGTCGAAAAGCCAGACGTAGACGGGCAAGAAAAAAAGACGAAGGGAAACGTTTCGAGCAGAGCTCAGATATTTGTGTCGCTTGCGAAGAAACGTGCTGCCCGAAAATCCAATCAAGGTGACACTGCACGATACCAGGAAAGGACCTGCAAGACCGAGATTTCTGCCTTCAAGTTGTTTCTTTCCATGCGCGCTTCTCATTCGTCTAGACTGTCCGGGTGCCCTTCTGACCTCTGACGACGGTACCGAGTGCCCTACGAGGATCCGCAGTGTTACTTTTTGCAGCTCCGTGTCAATAATCATCTCTCTCGATCCCATTTCGGCCAGTCTCTTTCCGTCCTTCCGAGCTTCGTTTGACTCAGGCAGGCAGGCAGGCGAACTGATGACGGAGTCGTGCTTCAACAGACGAAAGTGTTGACAGTGACGCCAATAAATCCGGAAGCAAGCCCGAAAGAGAAGTAACGCAATGTAACAACCGAAGTGCGACAATCTTTATGAGACAGACAGAATGGCGTAAACATGTTTGTTTGCGTTCATCGAATGGATCCGCAGCTGTGCTGATCAAGTGAGAAGGAACAGGAGGACCACTTTTGTTCTCCGTTTCCATTCCCGCTGACCTCCAACTCTCTGCTGGCAGAGTGGGAATCTGTGTGCATCTCAGAGACTGTTGCGGTATCTCTCTGGCTGATTGGCCGAACCTGAACAAACCCCTGAGCAACTTAATTGTCTGGTTTAAAATCCACTGACAAGACGTCTTCAAATGAACGAGCCATTCCAACATAAGTTTACATTGCCTAGGATTCCTTGACAACTCGACAAATCAGAGAGACGTTGCAACAGGCCATGTGCAACAGATTGCAACGTACAGGGGGTGTGGCACATTGTGGCACAGGCTGAATCGTTGAGGTGTTGCTCATGCATGAATGCAAGAAACAGCAAGGTGTACGGTCCAGTGCTCCGTGCGAGCTGCTTGAGGGGCACTTTTCTCCAATGGCGACACTTTTTTTTTTGAGCGGACTCAGGAGAGGGAAAGACGGAACGGTTGGCTTCTCCTCAAGGGTGATCGACTGCTGCTGCGTAGCCGTATTATTAATTATTAAAAGTGTAGACTAAGCAGACTCAGAATGGTGAAAGCTCTGTTATTGGGCTTCCTGTCCCTGCATGCCGACTTGACCCCATGCACTCAGCGTCACTTTTCATTTGAGACGTCATCGCACATCATCACAAATATGGCGTCTGAAACAGCAGGTAAAGTGGAGGGAGAGAAGGCCGGGAAGTGGTTCAAGCTGGTGTACAAAAACGGTGAGCCTCTGCGGGAGGCTTGCTCGCATTATCACTTGCCCGAGAGAAAAGAGCAGTATTACAATTTTGGAGAGAGAGCCAAGGTGTTCCTCGATGGCTCGGCGGAAATCGCCAAGCATCCTCTGTCAGGAAGTTAGTGGAACTTACTCGCGATGCCTTGGGAGAGTTGGAAGGGGGCCTCAAAAGTCCGTATGGAGATTCTATTGATGACCCTGTTTTGCTGTGGGCACTCGGGTTCAGCGAAAAGGAGCTGACGCTGCACCGTCTCCGCCCCCGTGAATGGGACGAGGAGTTGTTTTCACGGCTCGAGAAAGAGGAGGAATCTTTTTTTGAGAAGAACTCGGTACCTTATGAGCATAAGTTTTACCTCTGTCACATGGACAGCGAGACCGTTCGGCGGGCGTTCCGACGGGTGCTTGGGATGGAAACTTCCGGGAGCCCTCCTAAGTGGAGGGCACAGGAGTGCCCCAATCAATGGATTCGTCGAGAGGCTGCACTTGAGGAGGGTCGCGCGACTTTCTCCACCTGGCAGCGCAAAGAGCCAGAAAAGCCCGTGGTCCTCCTCGACCTTGATGGTGTGATCAACACCCAGTGGGACAGAGACTTTGTGTCTTGTCACTGGCAGGTGCGAAACCAGTGGCCCGACGCATGCACATTTTTGCAGGATGTGGATAGCATTGGGGGGCCCGTGACTTTGCGCTACTCTCCTTCTGTGATTGCCAGACTCAAGCAGTGGCATGATCAGAAGCTGTGCAATTTCATGTGGCACACTAGCTGGAAAGAAAAAGCTCAGACCAGTGTAGCCCCCAACGTTCAACCGCCCCTCCCCCATTTCCCCATCGCCCCGTTTGAGAAGAGTGAGACGGCTGGGGAGCTGCAGAAAGACATCAAAGTCCGGTGGCGGGCCGCCACGCCCATTGTGTGGATAGACGACCGGGTGGGTTCGGAGGGTACTATCGTTCACGACTTCATGGTTGACAGACCACGCACTCTCGTGGTTGCTCCTGCGACCCATGAAGGATTGAGTCCCCAGCAGCTGGACGAGATTGAGCAGTTTCTGAGTCACCCCTCTTACCCGCTTATCTGGGGGAAAATCGAGGGGTGGCCAACACGAAAGTCTACAGGAGAGTGGGAGTCCTATTCTCTAACACTCAGCGAGTGGGAGAGAGCAAAGGTAAAGCAGGAATTCCGCTGTCGGGTCTGTACGAACACTGGTGTTGGGAACAGATTTTTCCAAAGTGAAGCAGTGGTGTGCGGCGACCGATTTGATACGAAACAAAAGCTGGCGGAGCACCGTCAGACCGCCCATCCGTCAGCGCACGAGTTTGCGGAGAGTCTCAAAGGACGCAGATCTATTGGGTGCAACCTACCAAGTTCCTACGGATGATTCACCGTGACAATAACAACATTTCTAATAAATTTCTAGAATAAAAAGTGAGTAAGTTACGTCGTCTCCTTGTAAGGATTATACAGTAAATCTTGGAGTAAATCTTAAGAAGTCAATTACACCAATCCTGTAGTATTACACAAAGTTAAATGTGTAACAATTACCCCTGACCCCCCCCTTCTTACTATGGAGTCCTACCCTGTGGCGCCGCCCTTTGAGCCTTCGGCGCATGCGCCGTGACTGCGTGAGCCCGCGTGCCACGCCATATTCCGCCGCCGCGCGTGTCGCGCGCGCATCGATCGAAGTTGAGTCTAACCTTCGCATTCAGGCAACATGACACTTGAGCAATGAATAGCATCGTTTGAGTCTGATGTCTGTTTGACACACTGTCAGCTCTAGGGTCTGAAAGAGAAGAAATTTAATGAGTAGAAACCATGCATGATAGAATGAATCCAGCCGATTGGAATACCAGATCGCGCTAGAACTTCAACTAATGTAGGGACAAACCTTCAGACTGTAAACTATTGCCTGACTAAGTGTTGCTCACGTTCCTTCTCTGGTTCCTTCTCTAGATCTTCTTAAGGTTCTTATCCTCGCTTTACCTTCTGTTTAGACGCCATAAGAGGGATAAAGCATTATGGTGAACGCCTAGCTCGATGAGTGTCGACTCTCGTGTACCTTCTGTGATAGAGATCAGATCTATCCTTTTATACAACAGTAGAAAACCGATTACAACGATATGGGCACGGTCAGGCAGAGACCGTGAGTGGGGGAATTCAGCGTTCCCTTACGTCCCAAGCTGCCCGGAGCCCTCAAACTCTTTTTGAGTTTATTGTGGTGGACCAGGAACTGGGGGTGGCATTCCTGATTGGAGAAATGGATCAGAGACCTCTGCATAGAACCGATCATATCCGATCATGAAGATGTTACTTGGTATTGCTTAAACTTTGGAGTGACTTTACCACACAGAGAACAGAGACTGCCGTCTATGAGTATATCGCGAATGAAACGGCCAGTAGATTACTTCTTTTGCTTGCTCTTCTGTGAGTGTGTGACTGGTTCTATGTCTGATCAGACGGAACCAGCTTATGTCTGGTTGTGACTCAGCTGTTCACTGACTGACTGACTGTCCGCATGGGGTCTGACTCTGGCAGCTAGTGTATGTGCTTATTCACGTTGGTTCGCACCTTTGTGCAATAGTCCTTTTGTGTTGAAATGATGCGAAAGGTATGGGCGCTTAGCAGAAGGCTGAGTGTGCTACAGCCCTACAACCGCTCCATCCATTCAATTTGTGTACACACGCACATGAAGTCATTGGGACTTCCCTCCAAGAGAGCCAAGCTGAGAGAGTTCTTTCTGCTGTAAAGTGAGACACTGTCAGAAGCTGAAAAGACTTGCACTTTCGATTTTGATATTAAGCCAGGAGGCATTGAATGTATTTAATGCCCCTGAGGGAACGGCAGGTCTGAAGTACGAAAAGTCAAGTGTGTGACTGCTGCTGCGTGGCCAGGTTCCCCTGTGATGGGTTGATATATCCCGGTTGTACCGTTCCTCTCGACTGACAGTCAGAAGGTGGAAGGATTTAAAACTGGTGATGGCTGCTCATGGAGTGAACGATTAAGCAATCGAAGCAATGCGCCTCGACTCGGAGGAGTGAGGTCGTGACAAAGTATTCTGAAGTGTCGTTTGGTTTGGCTTGGTATGGTAGCTTAGTGAGAACGAGGATGGCCGACACACAAACAAGCTTTCAGGAAGTCATGAGTGGAGCAGTGTGTAGCTGCACCCTTTTCTTTTCTCTACATCCCTTTGCAGCTGTTAACAATTCGATGACGCCGAATTGGATATATACGTCGGCCGCTGTACTCCTGAACTAGCTGGTGCTGGGAACTCATGACTCCGATTGAGTTTTCCGGTCAACGATATACACAGGCGCTGGACAGGTGTTTTTGTTGGTGCCAGCAGTATCTGCATCGCGCGCCTATTTCTGGGTGATCTTAGACTTGCGAGCACGCCTCACACATCGTGGCGCTTTAAGATCGTTCTGATTTATGTGGTGCCTTGAATATTTTGATATAGATGTCATCAAGATGAAGTTCTCGGAGCTCTGACAACGTCTACGGCAACTTGGAAGAGATCCACTTTGGGCATTGAAGCGCATGCTCGGTCTCTTTATTTATTGATCGCGAGGACACGATTTTCCTGTCCGTGGCCGGGGGGGATCTGTGGAGTCCTACCCTGTGGCACCGCCCTTTGAGCCTTCGGCGCATACGCCGTGACTGCATAAGCCCACGTCCCATACCACATTCCACTGCCGCGCTTTGCTTCGTACGTGTCACGTGCGCATCGATCGAAGTCGAGTCTGACCTTCGTATTTAGGCAATATGACACTTGAGCAATGGATAGCATCGTTTGAGTCTAATATCTGTGTGATACACTGTCAGCTCTAGGGTCTGAAAGAGAAGAAATTCAATGAGTAGAAACCATGCATGATAGAATGAATCCAGCCAATTGGAATATCAGATCGTACTAGAACTTAAACTGATGTAGGGACAAACCTTCAGACTGTAAACTGTTGCCTGACTGAGTGTTGCTCACGTTCCTTCTCTAAATTTTCTTAAGGTTCTTATTCTCGCTTTACCTTCTGTCTGGACACCATAAGGTGGCCGGACAGGAGGGACAAAGCATTACACATTATTAAAAGTGTGTAACAATTAGTATGCAATAATTCTAAACAAATCTACCGTCTCTCTCATAGCACTCCCCCTGCTTCCGTTTCTACTCTTTTTACCTTTGGCACCCCTGCCTCCAGTGCTCAAAAGTTCTCCCTGCCGCGTTGCTGACAATATTGCTCCAAAAGCAGTACCCTCAAAATACCTCAAAGGCTCAAACCGTCCTGAAGAAGAAAAAGAAGATGAAGATGAAACGTGGAATTAATATACACTAAAGTGTGTAATAATGCATTCCTAAAAGTGATAGTTTGAATTAATGCACACTAAAGTATGAATTTAATGTATTCCTAAAAGTGATAGTTTGAATTACTGCACACTAAAGTATATATTAATTTATTCATCAAAATTCTATTAAAATGTGTAATAAAACAATGTGTAACAACACATTTTGAAAAAAGTGATTGTGTAACCCTACAATCCTATAGAATTGGTGTAAAGTCAATAAAGACAGTACACTAAACAGTATATCATATACCATCAATGATTCAATATGAATGGTATCATAAATTCATAGATTCATAGTTACTCTTATGATAGCTAGTATGATAGTGCATGGACAGTGTGTGCATGGGTGTATATCACCACAGTGGTGCTTATATAGATAAAAACGCAGGCTACAATGCAGGAACTAGCCGTTACTACCATAGGAATTAAAGAAAAAAAAGGGACAGCCCGTATGACAGCCCGGACTGTCAACAGATTAAAGAATAATACACTAGATAATATAAAACCATTCAATCAATTTTCATCATACAATAATATTTCCTCAATTCACTCTGTTGATTCTAGCTCTGGGTCTGCTTTATGATTCCTTTTTTTGATACAGAGAGGCTTCGCTGGCTGCTTTCCATAGATTCTGCTCATGTGGATGTGAAGGCCTCTCTCAGAAAGAAACGACCTCTATGCAGAGCTATCGACTTCAGAGAATTTTGTCGAAAAGGAAGGCAGAGGGGGGTGGTGAAGAGTACTGGGTTCAGTGGGTGTTCCCGGATTTTGAATGGTAGGGGGGGGAAGAGGCCGCATTGAATTTGAAGAAGAGAATAAAGGGCTCTGGCCCTCTCCCAAAGGAAGAACAGTGGGTCCCGGCCAAGATCATGTTGAGAGATACCGAGAGATGCCCCTATTGAGACTGCCGATTTTAAATAGGAGTGGCAGTCCCTCGCAGCAAACAGGGGGAAATGGAGGAAGCTTGTACAAAGAGGAGTAAAAGAAATTAAAAAGAGATAAAGGAAAGAGAAAGAGGAAAAAAGAGCGGTCAAGAAGGGTAAAAAGGAAGGAGATTTTCGCTATGGGGCAGAGAAGTGTAAGAGGTTGTTTCTTTCTGAGAGAGGCGTTCGCATCCATATGAGCAGAATCCATGGAAAGCAGCTAGCAAAGCCTCCCTGTGTCAAAAGAAATCACAAAGCAGGCCCGGAGCTAGAATCAACGGAGTGAATTGAGGAAATATTATTGCATGATGAAAATTGATTGAATGGTTTTATATTATCTAGTGTATTATTCTTTAATCTATCAATAGTAGGGGCTGTCCCCTTTTTTTCTTTAATTCTTGTGCTAGTAACGGCTAGTTCCTGCGTTCTATCCTGCGTTTTTGTCTGTAAGCACACACACCAATGCAGACACTATCATAAAAGTAACTATGATGTTAGCTATGATCGATGCCATTCATATTGATAGTATGTATTGTCTTCAAGTTTATTGACTTCTTAAGATTTACTCTAAAATTTACTGTATAACCCTTGCAAGGAGACGATTTATTAGGAAATGTTATTACTGTGACACTGTTTCTTTAACTTAGTCTAGAACTTAGTATACCCTATAATTAGTACTCTAGAGGTAGCTAAGATTTTATAGGATTTTAAACTAGCCTAACTATAACGATTTTACAATATCTTATGAGATTTTAGCTAGAAAGAAATTTAAAGAATAGGACGGCAAACGGTGTTAAGAAAGATGCTAGGAAAGAATCCGAAAGATGATACTGTCAACTTTGAAATTTTATGAGATTTTACCTAGAATTTTACTTAGGAACCAGCTAGGTCCAGCCTGCAATGTAGCGGAGTATTAATTAGGCTAGGAATGCAAAAGGTATACTTCTAGCCTTAGTTCTAGGTATCTTTAGTTGCCGTCCCTGACCCTGCTCATTCCTCGAATAGACGTATCACAGAAAAAAAAAATAAAAAAAAAAGTAAACCAGAATTGGCTTTAATTTTTTTTTTTCTTGCAACACCTAAGCAACAGTTGTGCAACACCCAAACAACACTTACGCAACACTTGAACAACAGTTGTTTGTTATCCAATATCGCAAAAAAAAAAAAAAGAAAAAAAAATAAGTGAGAATGGGCTTTAATTATTTTATTTTTTTTGCTGTGATACGTCTAGTTCTTCAACTGGCTCTAGGACCTGCTTTGGCATGCTTTTGTCCTCCTTCATCCTTTTTGTGATCGTAAACGCTTTTCCAGTCAAAAATGAGAAAACGATTTAAATTTAGCCATTAAAAACCATCAAAAATACCTAACTTTTAAAGGTTACTTTCTTATGAAGTATAATGAAATAAACCTTTAGATAAAACTTTATATATTGACAATGCTTATATGATAATGAATCACTGATGATGAATATAGACTAATATAGGTCTCTAAGCACTATCCATATCAATTTCTAGATCAATTTACAAGTTGTAATTACAAAAATAAACATAACTCGTTATAAGAGCAAATTTGGAAACGTTTGCAATAGAGATTCACGCAATTTCAAAGTTTTTACTTGACAAATGTACACCAAACACGCACTCTGCATGCCATTGGCACTGCCAGCAACCCGTACAACTTGCGAAGCCCCGGGCCGCTTGAACATTGGCCTTACATAGAACCACTGCCTGGTCTACTGGCCGGATTGGCAGTGGGATTGCATTGATGTCACCTAGTTGGTATTGCATCCATAAACTTCGACCAACTTGAACGTTCTTTGAATTCGGTCACTCTTGAGGGGTGCGCACTTCCAAAAGTTGAACTTCCTGTGTGGTCACCTCTCTCCAAGAATCATGCAGTCATGGATCAAATCATGTGATGCGATAGAGCAGTCTCCTAAGCGTAGAATGAATTCCTTTCAAAAAGACCTGCTTCAACTCGAATCGGCCTGTAAAATTTGAATGGGGCTCCGCCTACAATCACCAGGCGATGCCAAGGAAGGGAGAGGAAGAGGATGCACCACGCTCTATTGGGGAGGTCCATCAGTCGTCCTCCTCAGATGCCAAGAGATAGTCGATGTACTCAGGAAGCGAGACTGCACACACATACACATAGACACACACACACACACACACACACACACAGATGCCGGGGATTCACATCGAAGTCATTGAAGGGAGTCGGCAGACAATCTTCAGCGACAAGCTAATATTTTTGCATGTTGCAATCATGCACGCTCTTACTTTCGCAGTTCTGGGGCAGTTGCATGTTAGAGTTTTACAAAAAGAGAGAATGACAGACTATATGTTCTTTCTTCTGACAGACAGACAGACAGACAGACAGACAGACAGACAGACAGTCAGTCAGTCAGTCAGTCAGACAGTCAGACAGTCAGACAGTCGGACAGAGAGACAGACAGACAGACAGACAGACAGACAGACTATATGTTTCTTCTTCTCCCTTCTTTTCTTCATGTATATACAGACAGACAGACAGACAGACAGACAGACAGACTATCTCGTCTTTTCTTCACTTCACTTTTTCCGAATCGCTTCCTTTCTTTCGGACAGACAGAGAGTCAAACAGACAGACAGACAGACAGACAGAAAGACAGTCAGTCAGTGAGTCAGACAGACAGACAGACAGACAGACAGACTATATGTTTCTTCTTCTCCCTTCTTTTCTTCATGTATATACAGACAGACAGACAGACAGACAGACAGACAGACAGACAGACAGACAATCTCGTCTTTTCTTTACTTCACTTTTTCCGAATCGCTTCCTTTCTTTCGGACAGACAGACAGACAGACAGACAGACAGACAGACTATATGTTTCTTCTTCTCCCTTCTTTTCTTCATGCATATACAGACAGACAGACAGACAGACAGACAGACAGACAGACAGTCAGTCAGTCAGTCAGTCAGACAGTCAGACAGACAGACAGACTATATGTTTCTTCTTCTCCCTTCTTTTCTTCATGCATATACAGACAGACAGACAGACAGACAGACAGACAGAGAGACAGAGGGATGAATGGTCAGAAAGCTGTACAGGTCCACAGACAAAGAAGACTTTGGACGGTCCAAGGGTCACGCAGCTTGCGGGCATACAGTGCAACAGTGCCTGTAGTCACCAAGGCTGGAAAAGACTATATATACAGCTGGGGAGGAGACACACATGCAGTCCTCGTTGAAGGAGTCGGTTTGAACCTCGGAGGTATCCCCTCACATTCTTACACGGGCAGAAATGACTGATGTACCTGGATGCGTTGGCACAGATGCATAGTCACATGTTTGTCCCTGTGTGTACGGGTTGTTCCTGACCTGTGCCATCGAAATCTGAGTCTGCGAATCGAAAGAACGTGTACAGTTCCTCTTTGTGCAACTCCTCAAACGAGGCCCTCACTTCCAGAGCGTCCACGAGACCTGAACGAGAAGAGGCAAGAAAAAAGCTACATACAAAGAAAAAGGAGGTGAAGGTGCATCGCGTCCCAAATTTAATTCCCACAGCATTTGAACAACACTTTCAAGTGCACGTATAACAGTAACTAGACCCACCATCTGAGTTCAGGTCAAATTGGTGAAAGTCTGATGTGTAGTCGGATAGCATCTGATCGATGTCCAGCTCTATATCGTCCTCATTCCAAACAGCTTCAGGTTCGACTTGTTCATCAGAGGCCCAAACGGGCAGCTGCACTGAAAGCAGCAACAACAGAGCCAGGGCGGTGACTCGATGACGTAAACGCCCCCTCATCTATGCTGCCTTGTAAGGGTCATGGGGGCCTACGACATGAAAAGACTTTGGGACTTCAGTGGATAGTAGTAGCTTCAGTGCATCGTCGAACTGTACAAGTCTAAACGAACATTCTGACAACGTAGAGCAGAAACGTATATATATGCGCTCATCTGGACGCTTCAAGGCACGCTTGAGTGTGCGTTGACGATCGAAGGTCAGTCATTCGATCGATCGATCTGCGCGTGCATGCATGCTTTCCGGGACCACGCTTGCGTGCGTCAGCGGAGACGCCTGAACTGCATGTGCATGAAGCATGCATGAAGCTCGTCGGAAGTGTTTGACAGTCTCCGAGTTTTCGACTCTCCTACGTACAGCTTCCATCATCTTCCATCGGACCGGTT
>JAHBMJ010002419.1:0-10747 GCA_018398765.1 Chromera velia | reverse complement strand
TCACACACACACACACACACACACACACAGAGAGAGAGAGAGAGAGAGAGAGAGAGAGCGATCATGAATAGGCATCCAAAAATTGGCATCGTAACAATCGCAGCGTCTCTCTTGCAAATCCAAAAGGCCGGGACACAAATCAGAACCAGGTGATCAAACAGTCAGTCACTTGGTCGGAACAACAAAGGACTGCAAGAAAAGACCTGCCGCCTTGTTTTGCGACTCGTCAGTCACAAGAAGTATTCCAAATTTGACAGACAGAAATTGTATGTTTCCAGAAATGCAGCAGGCAGGAAGCTTCGCTTGAAAGAGCAAATGTATTCAGAAAGGCAGGCAGGAAACTTCGTGCATGAAGATGTGTTCAGCTAGAAACGTACCGAGTTTGATGACTTTTTCTTTGAGTTTCTCTGCGGCTGCGCGTCTGTGTTGTTCCTTTGGCATATGGGGTCGTTTCCACGTGTGAACATCTCTGTCACACTCTCTGTCTCGGTCCCTGTTGCCCCCCCCCATCGCTACCCACATCGACCCCTGTGGGTCTAGGCCTGCCTCCCTAGTCGTGTCCTTCTGATGCCACCCAGGGGATCCGAAGGTTGACCTTGGAGAACGCGCTACAGAGACGGAGGAGGGAGACGCGCTTTGGGATTCTACAGGAGGAGTGAAGGAGAGACCTGAGGGGACGATAGGGCGTCCTAGAGAATCCTGACTGAGGGGTGTAGGCCTAGGAGGCGGTAGGGAGACTTGCTGTCTTTTCATTAGTCTCTTGTCGAATGGGAACCCGTCAGGGGATGTGACTGAGTTGATGTCTACAGGACTTCCTTCTTCCCCTTCGAGTTTTTCAGATTCTTCTTGCAGTGCATTTACTTGAAGTCCTCCTTTGTTCTTCTTCTTCTGAGAACCCTTGAAGAATAAGGGTTGGGTGCGGGACGAAATGGCGGGGGGGAGCGGGACGTTCAGAGGTGAATTCTCATCCACAGGCGGGAGGGGAGACGGATACTGGGAGGTCCCGGCGTTGTTGAAAGTTCGGAAGAACCCGCTAGTACGCGTAGAAGATGGAGACAGAGACGACGACTCCACACCAGCTCCATCTCCCTCCCCTTCTCCTGACGCACGCAAACGGGATTCTGTCGAGTTCGGAGAATACTCCTCCCTCTCTCCCCCTTCTGTCTCCTCTTTGTTTCCTCTGGGAGAGGACGAGGAGGACAAAGAAGAGTGCGGACCGCTCGCACGGAGCTGGCCTTCCTCAGCCCCCCCCTCTTCTTCAGACTTGGTGCTGGGACGTGTCTGGTCTGCACGTGAGTGAGACAGAGACGCTGTTTGCCTCCTTGACCTGTTGGAGGAAGAAGATGATGTGCCCCTCAATGATCGGAGACGGAGACGGGCAAGCGCAGGAGCGGCAGCACGCCGGAGCACGAGAGAACCGAGAGGCTCTCTGGATCTACTGGAAGGACGGGGGTGTCGGGTCCATGACGGAATGGGGGTCCATATATCTGCCTCTTCCTCTGTAGTGGTGATTGTGCCCGTGAGGTCCTTCCGGTATTTTCGGAATCGGACTTGAGGTCTTTTGGGGGGTTTGACGGTTGCGTATTCCTCCAGGTTCATACAATGAGGGGGGTGGTCGGCTGATTGGAAGGAATTGCGAATTGTCTTCAAAGCTGCAAGCGTTTCTTCCCTAACCTTTTTGGTTCTTTTCTTTTCTTCCACTTCCACCGGATCCTCTGAGAGGATTGAGTCCAAATAAGGGTCTGGAGGTCTTGGTCCTGTCGTTTGCGTGATCAATTGACGCGCGCTCATGGGTGTCTGAGGGTCACTTTGAAGGTCTGTTGGGGAGACGGGGGAGCCGTCTTCGGGTAAGTCTCTTAGAGCTCTCAGCTCTTCTGGAGAACAGTCAGTCGGGTTGGGGAAGGATGAGCGGTCTTTGATGGACATAGGACTCGCACCTGGTGGAAGGGTTGCAGGCGACATAAGCTGACTGGGGGGGGAAGAGAAAGAAAGGGGGTCTGAGGCCGGACCTGATGTGGGTGTTATCTCGTTGACGCTTTCTTCCCCCCCCGGAGTCTTTTCACCTTGCCCCGGGAAGGACGAGGAAGAGGAGGATGTAACCGGTCTCTCCTCTCCTTCCTCTTTCTCATTTTCTTCCTCCGCTGCTTGTTGGCGCTCTGCACGAAAGGAGCCGGTTGTGATCAATCCTTCTGATACACCAGCACTGGCACAGATGTGCGCGGTCGCCATGGAGGATTCCAGCACTGCGAGTCTGGCTGTGTCTAGGGCGGCATTCAGGGGATCCTGGTGGATCAGGGGGGGGCGGACTCTCCAGGCAGGGGGCTGGGGGTGGATTTGCCGTGCGCGTTTGAGGAGACGGACAGCAGAGGACATGCACCGGCTTCTGAGAATTTGAGCAGCCATACCCTCTGCGGACAGAATGAAAGAGAACAGAAGAGACAAGATGCAGACTGGGTGAGAGAGAGGGACACGGAATTTAACAAAGATGCGAGTCCGAGAAAGGTTAATTCGGCGTTCACGTGCATTCAAAAGAAAAGGTTCGACGATTCGAGTTGCAGAAAGTGCCGCGCTGCGGACAGCAGAGATCGGTTCAAGATGAAATACGCACTCAAAGAAAGAAAGAGTTCATCTGAGACACCGACAGTCCAATCGTCGTGATTCTTCCGACCGACAAACATAACTCTGATTTTCGTGAAACCGCTTCTATCTGCACTATTGTCACCTCCTCTCCCGGATGACTGACTTTGCAAGGGTCCAGGCTCGGAGAGCAGCTTTTTAGCTCGGCCTCCTTTGACCTGTAGCATGCATGAACGGAGAAAACGTCAGATACAGAACGCCAACACAATTCTGTACTGCATGACAAACGTGTATAAAAGCCAGCGACACACCAACAGATAAAGAAACCAGCTTGGTCGACAGACCCCCCCCATTGACGACGGAAAAGATCAGAAAGCAGACAGACCGACAAAGACACAAATACACACACACCGACACAGACACGCACACATACATACACACATACACACACACACAAACGGAAAGGGAAAGAGAAAGAGAAAGACAAAGTGAATAAGAAAGGGAAACGGAAAGAGACGGAGCAGCAGAGAGAAGGCCAACACTGACCTCCATTCGTTTCCTCTTCTTCACTTTTTCCACCGCTTCGATGACCTTCTGTTTCTCCGACTCTGAGAATGTCTCAAGCCTGTCACACAGGCTGGTCCATCCCCGGAGTCTCTCCTCCGCGTCCACAAAAAACTTTCGGATCAGTCGGGCCTCCCTGGCTTCCCACCTTGCACGCCTCCTTGCCCTCCTCTCCTTCTCAGACGCGGTCTCGGCATCCTCTATAGAATCCTTCGCTGCCTCATCGGGCCCAATTCTGAATCCGTAGCCTCTCGGTGTGGCCTTGCTGCTGTGTGGGGTTGCCTGATGGGATCTGTTTGTTCTCGCAGGGGAATCTCCGTCAGTCACCTCCTCCCAGTCCTCTGTTCGAGGTGTCAGTTCAACAGGGGGATTCTCAGGCTGCTCTAGCTCTTCTTCTGCTGGTTCTTCGGATGTGTCGTCTTCCTGTTCTTCTACCGCCACGGCCTCCATGATGGCCTTCCGAGGGTATTTTCTGTTGATGCGCGGTGCTGCACAGGGAGCGGCACCGAAGAGAAAAAAGAGGTCGCCTGAAAGGGTTGTGTCTAAAACGGAATCAAGCGCTGATGCACGACAGCGAAGTTGGCAATTCCCCGCAGCTGCTTGGCGTTTTCGACACTGTTCGTCTGAGACCACGTCGTAGAGAGATTTGAGGACCAGACGGCGAGGGCCGTCCAGACGCTCGAGGAGTTGATCGTGGAGCATTTTCCCTCTGAAGATGAGGGGAGAAGGCTCCTCCCCCCTGTCTTGTCTTTTGAGCATCTCCTCTTTGAAGGCATCGAAGATATTCATCTTCTTCGGACCTGGGTGAGGCTTCATCCTTTCAACGTGTGTCGGCCGGGCTGTCTCTGTCTCTCTAAGGGAGTTCTCTGTTATGGCAGCAACGCCCCAATGTGTGCTGGAGCAGAAGAAATATCGAGCTACCTTTGTCTGATCGTCCTGTGCTCTTTTGTGTCTGTGGGTGCACAATCGCACAGAGGCGCTACCCTGGGACTTTATTCACGAGAAGACATGCTCTAACAGAATTCAGGCGTTCCTTTCTCCTCCCTCTCTAGGCGCGCTCATGAGAAGGATCGTGCCTCAATTTTCTGACATAGTGACTCGAAATGGATCGACATGGTGCTCGATTGCATGGCTGCGTGACTTGCTCCAAGGCCTGGTTTCATGATGCTTCTTGCATTTGTTAACAGCTAGTGCGTGATCGATCGATCGATCGGTGTATACTACGTTTGCTCCGACGCGAATTAACGCACGCATGCATGCATGCAGCAAAAAAAAAAGGAAAAAATGTATATATAAGGCGCCGAAAAAACAGTCTTTCGCGCGAGCGCGCGCACGGCTTCGATCTGCACGCGGCTTAATTATTAATAATTGCAACCGGCGCGCGCGCCGCGACCCGCGCGTCGCGACAGCCGATTAATCGGCTGAGTGCATGCCCGGAAACACAAAAATTAATCCTTCTGCATGTCAGACTGTGTTCTGACACGCTCGACCGTTGCATGGCAAACGGCTTTCTTCTATATGTTCTAGAGATCCATGGACTAAATATGTACCTGTATTGTCTGGATGACTGTCAGCACCCCACCTGGCTCCTCAGATTGATAGACGGTAATATATATACCACATCAAATGTAATTTATCATTTTTGACTCCGGCACACAAATTACAAATATAAATGTACAAATTTTGATAGCCAAAAAATCGGGCCCAAATAGGTCATACAGAGCCGAAAAGGCATGCCGGGGCTCAATTTCACTTTGGGCGACTTCCGCACCCTGCGGATTATAAATGTTGACCCGCGATTACAAATGTTGGACTCAGTGACTGCATAAGATCACAGAGTGTCTGGTTATGTCTAAATGACATTTGTAATCTAAGTCCACAAAATTTGTAATCCATGGTGCACTTTACAAACATGGGCCCCGGCATGTCACCTAGGCTCTGTATTAACCAATTTGAGCCCCCCAAAAAAGCCTTTAAAAATTAAAATTTGTATTTATAATTTGTCATCCGCGACAATTTCACTTTGATGCGGTATAGACAAGCAGATCTGTCTGACACTAAGTGCATGTGTGTCAGCCATTGAACTGCGTGACACTGGCGATGGATCATTCGTCCATTGAGCCGATTTCGTTTGCATCTGCACATCAAGCCTTGTCTTCACCTGTAGAAATGTCCCGCAACGTCACAGTGGAGAGGCATGTCGACCTCTCCTCTTTCATTCCTGCTGCCGTTGCCTTTTTGGACGGCGCCACTGAATACAACCTGCTTTCTAACATGATCTTCAAAGCAAACGAGGGGAAGAAAAAGCATGAACCAAGATTCAAGGATCTGATTGGTTTTCTGTTGCGTGGCCCAGACGGTGACGTGGTTGGATTGGCCTTTCAGACCTCTCCGCACTCGTCGTTGGTGCTCTCCTTAATGCCTAGGGATACAAGCCTCGCGCTTGCGCAGTATTTTTTAGATGAGGGGATGGAGTGGCTACCGATCGCCAGGCCGCTAGGTGTAGCTCGATCCATAGCTGAAGAGATGAGGGGAATATTGAAAGTGAATGTGGAGATGAGCTTTAATGCAGCAGTTCCCAGCAATGCTGAAAAATTTCCTTTGTTGGTACCAGCAAACGGTGCAGAAGTAAGATGGTCAAATAAAGCGGACGCCGAGAATCTTTACAAGGACGGACATGCACCTCCTCTTGAAGTGGTCAGTCGTAAAGCAACAGAAGGAGAGTAATACTATACTATGCTCATGCTTTCCTCAGGGGAGTTGGAAGCGTTTGCAGGCGCAGTGAATAGGGACATAGAAAAACGTTTGATCCGAATAGGGCCCGTCTTTACTTTCAGAAACCATCGAAGAAATCAGTATGCGTTGGTTGGATCTGCCGTGATCTGTGGGAGCGTGGTGTGACTCCGACTTTGTTCATCGACGTAAATTCAAAGAACGACACGACGGGGCTGTACAGGAAGGTGGCGGGATTCATACCGGTGTGGGGAGAGTTTGTAGACGAGGAATGGTGAACAGGTTTATTTTGATGAGTAGTCCGAGCAGGGTGTTAAATTTGTCATCTGGTCTTTGATTCACTCTAGGATTCACTTCAGTGTAGACGGCTCTGGGGTAGGAAGCTAGATGGATACACATGCCAGTGGGTACCACTGTATGCATTCAGATGGATGGATGGATGGATGGATAGATAGATAAATGGATAGATGGATGGATGGATGGATGCATGGATGGATGGATGGATGTATGGATAGATGCATGGATGGATGGATGGTTGGACCGATGGATGGATGGATGGATCGATGGATGTATGGATGGATGGATGGTTGGATAGATTGACGGATGGATGATGGATGGATGGATGGATCATGGATGGATGGTTGGATGGATGGATGGATGGATGGATGGATTGATGGTGCAATGACGGATGGCTGGATTGATTTAGGGATATAGCATTCAAAAAAATAAAAAAATCTTAGCTTGAAACAAATGCTCTAGCAAATGCTATTTGAACTAGTTTTATTGTTGTCCATATCATTATTGTTATCTAATAAACGTAGCTGATTTCTAGCGATTTCTAATTGATAAAAAAATGAGTTCGCCCATGTTCAGAGAAAAGAATTTCGAGAAAAGCTTTGGACACACTTTATGATGCATTGTTTCTTTAGTATTCTTTAGCAAACAATTTAAAAGAACGGAAAGTCGCTAAAACATGATCTAGCTGTCAAGTGCATGACGGCAGACAGTTTTCTCATGCAGTCGATTCGAGTCAAATGTTTCAGGACTTATCAGGACGTTTGATACTTCTGTATACTAGAGTATACTAAACAGCTTCAGTGTCAATTAAATTAAATGCTCTTCGGAAAATCAAAGGCTTTCGAACTTGTTGGCTTTGAGGTGTATCGACTGACTGATGCAGGGCGGCAACGGCAGACAAGTCACTGTAGGTTCAGGTCGCTGTCACGAGATGGTCTGTAGGTGATAGCTAGGTCTTCATTTTTCTGTGGTCATATTTGCTGGCTCAGTCTGACGGACATGGCTGCGTGCGTCAGTGATTGAGGTCCCGTAAGGCAACTATGCGTGATGGCCCCGGAAAGAGTGGCATTTCCATTTCCAGCAGTGTCGTGTCCCACAATTCGCTTTCCGGGATTGCTCGCACGCACAACCGCGGGACCAGTTCCAATTATTAATAACTTCCGTCTCCCCAAAATTCAAGTTTCTTCCTTCTTTCGATCAAGCCAACAACTCAGGATCAAAATCTTCCTTCCGCAGGCAGCCGTCCCACATCCCCTAACGCCAAAGCAGCTCATTACTTTTGCCCCCACCTCCACGAAAGCTTTCACCCCTCATTTCAAAATGAAGTGCGTCGCCGCTGCTGTCTGCGCTTTCGCAGCCGTCTCCGTTGACGCCTTCACGCTCGGAGGTGTCCAGCCCGTCGCTCGTTCCGCACGGTCCGGAATGAAGATGATGATTGATGAGGACACACCCGGTGCGGGCCCTGCGGGTCTTCCCGGCATGCCCGTCTGGAATAAGTACAAACTCTCCGAGGATGATGACAAGTTCAAGGAGTACAGACTTAAGGAGTTGAAGAACGGGAGACTTGCCATGCTCGGTTTCATCGGTCTCCTCACCACTGAGGCCGGAATTCGCTTTCCTGGACACTTGAATGCCAAATTTGAGCTTCCCTGGGTTGGAGATGGACCCGCCTTCACTGACCTCTCCGGTGGTTTCAAGCTCTTTTCTGAGCTCCCCGCCGAGGCTTGGGCCCAGGTGTTTTTGTTCGTGACATTGATGGATCAGTTCCTTTACAAGCAGACCGATGTCGATGTGTGCGCCCCTGGTATCACTTACGGCGTGCCCAAGAAGGAGGAGGTCTACAAGGATCTCAGAAACAAGGAACTGAACAACGGACGTCTTGCTATGGTTGGCACTCTTGCCCTCCTTATGCAGTACTTCGTTGGAGGTGCCAAGGCTTTCCCCTACATGAGCACCTTCTGGAACAAGTTCCAGTAAGCGATCCAAACCAAAGCAGAGGGAGGCATTGGGAGGCCTCCAATATTGAAGAGAAGAGAGGGAGGGGTGGAGAGAGAGAGAGAGAAAGAAGAGAAAGTGTCGGAGGGGCCTGCAAGGGGAGGTACTCCGGCCACCATGCAAGCATGCAGGTGTGCGTTTAATTCTGCCTCTATCGATCAAGGTTCATCAGAGGGGATGGTCTGACCTTTATGTCTGTACGACGATTCGATGTGTGCATAACGTTTGAATGCCGTGTTTTGTCTTGTGGGGTTGTCTGCATGCGCAGAGGTGGCTTGGGGGGTGAGCGCGAGGTGGTGGGCGTTCATGTCAAGACAGCTAGGCAGATTTGGACTGGCACTGTACCCCACAGACATCAGAAAGAGATGAATGAGCGTGCATCAGTGCAAAGAGAGTAAGAGACAGCACAGAACAATGTAGAGATGTGCAAAGTGGTTCGCCTTTTTTGTGTTTTTGGAAATCAGAAAAGCTGTTATTTTCTCTTCTCGTTTCTCGATGGATGGATGCAATTTGAAAACGAATGACAAAGTTCTATGAGTGAGCTCTCTTTACAGACGAAAGGAAAACGGGTGCATGAAAACCACATCAGATCATGAAATGCTAGAATCACGCTGCATGTGCTCGATCACGCAGCTAGTCGATTTCTTCTCCTGCCTTCCCCCCTTCCGTTTCTTTTCTTCTCTTTCTCACTGTCCTTTTCTTCACTCACATCAGCTCTCTCTCTTTCCTCTGTCAATTCCCTGCTCTTCGTGTGCCTGTCATTATTGTGGTGGTGATGGCGAGCAAGCTTTCCCCCCTCTCCTCATCTCTCTGGATCTTACGTCTTGGCTGTCTGTCCTGGCTTTTTGCGTGCCTGAGTGTCCGTTCTGTTTTTTTGCGTGCATGTGATTGGAGTCGCATCTGCATGGTCTTTTCTGTTCTGTTTCACCCAGCGTCGTGCGTTGCTACTGTTTCGTTTTCTGTTTGCTTCAACGCATGCCTCTTTCCTCCCCTTCGTTTGCATGATGCCATTCCTTTCGATCGTGCTTTCTTTCTACCTTCCCGCGGCCATCCCGCCTTGATCTGGCTTTCTTCTTCCCTTGCTTCTTCCTTGCTATATTTCTTTCTTCTCTCCCTCCCGCCTGCCCTCTCTCCCTCCCTCTGTCCCTCCCTGCCTTCCTCTCTCCCTCACTTAATTCCTTCTTTCCTTCCTTCCGTCCTTCCTTCCTTCCTTCCTTCCTTCCGTCCGTCCGTCCGTCCTGACTCCTCGGCAGCGTCCTCTCTTTCTTTCGTAGCTACTTTCGTAGCTTCCCGCCTCCTCTGACTCCCTTTCATCTTTGTCTGGTTTTGTTTCCTTTCGTTTCCTTACTTTATCCCTTACTTGCACATTCATAACGTTATTCAATTTTAATTTAATTCAATGTAATTTATAGTAGTTATATACTAAATCTCCAGTTAAATCTACTATTGATTGATTCATATGGACGTCCCGTGCTTAGCCTTAATTCCCGCTATTAGTGACCAGATTTGATTTGATTTGAAGTATAGGGCTTAACCTCAAATTAAATCTTAGGCCTGAGAAACTTTAGCATGATAGGGCCTATCAAATCCTATCAAATCTACTTTAAATCTGACCTTTTAACCTCAAATCTTCGAGGTCAACCCTAATGAATTGGGAGTTGAATTAGGCGTCGAATTGGTAGTACTACCAATTTTTTACCGCCAGTAACTTAGTGACCATGTTTGATTTGATTTGATTTGATTTGAGGTAGGGCTTAAGCTCAAATCAAATATCCAGTCAGGGAGGACCTAGTGTTTAAAAACCTATTAAATACGATCAAATATTTGATCAATATGACTTTCAACCTCAAATATGAAGGTCCCGAAAAAATTTTTGCAGGCACCGATCCGTCACGCATGCTGATTCAAATAAAAAAACCTAAATCTTGATGGTTTGCTCTCAAAAAAAAAACGTTTTGAGCTGTACTGAAATTGACGTTTCACCCCTTTTTACTTCATGCAGAGGTAAACCGATCAGCTAAACGTTTTCCCGAACAGCTGTGTTAACTTTTCTGGTGCTGGAACATCTTTTATGGCCCCTTTTTTGAGCGTCTGCAAACATTTTACACCCCGTAAAGAGATGTCACACAATCTGACAGGGTCGAACGGGAAGAAGGAGGCATTTGTTTTTAGAGCCGGGTACGCAAAAAAAATATGGTCCGTGCAAAAGGGGGCAAATGTGATTCAGTGTCAGGTGAAAATACAAGGAGCCGAGGGGGAAGGAGAAACTATTTGTGGCTGTGAGTATGCAGCAGCGACAACCAGTTCTTTTCAAACCCACCTCATCAATCAGCATGGCTTGACGATCACGTCTGACAAACATGTACAGCTGCTCCAAGAAAGACAGGAGAAGCGGTCGGAGGGGGCGGGGGGGACGAAGCAGCCTGTCAGTGACGTGCGAACGTTTTTCCCCACCAAAGATGAAGCAGAAGCCGTGGTCACACCATATGCAGAGACACATGAGAAGAGAATCAAGTATGATATGCTGACCACTGACTTTCTGGCCAGTGCTGGCTGGCCTCATCTCACAGTGTATGTCGTC
>JAHBMJ010002418.1:0-19039 GCA_018398765.1 Chromera velia | reverse complement strand
CCCCCCCCCCATCCAAAAGAGATTTTACACCCCTATAGAAAGATATACAGAAAGCGAATTTTCAAAGAAGACAGCAGACGCAAGAAGATCTTTCGTGAAATGTATTAGCAGTGCTGAGTAAAGCTGTGGCTTTCATCAAACCAGCTAGGTAGTAGACGACAGTAGACCTTTTTTCTGATTCATCTGACTCTGACATGCATGCAAATTTATATGCGGATGCGCATTGCAGCAAGCTCCATAAAAGCTAAGGCTGGCGATACGCAGCATGAACACGGTTGGACATGTATCAATGTCAGGTTAATCATGCAGCAATTAAAGTTGACGGACTTCAGCGGCCTTCGGCCGCCTTTCATTAAGTCTATGTTTTTTTCTGCAGCCTTCAGCCACCTGAACCTAGGCCTGAAAACCAAGTGTATATTTTTTTCTGCACCAATGTACCAAGAGTATGTCTAAGTTCTTCTGCAGCCTTTCATGAAGAAGTCCGAGTCGAAAGTACCATTGGGGTACCAAGAATTGATATCAAAGTAAACACTTCTCTGCTAGTAGCTTCTCTGACACTACAAACCATTTGAAAGAAGAAGATTCAAGTTAATCCGCATCAGCCGTATGATCAGCGGCACGGCTGATCAAGTCTGTCCGCGCCTGCGGCGCGCGCAGGCGCGGCCAATCAAGTTATCTGCGAACTTCAACTTGAAAGCTACTTAGGATGCAACCCCTAGCAGTTTCGTTTTTAATGATTAAAACTTATTAGAAGACCTAACTAGGGATATAATAGAGGTAACTTAAAGGAACGGTTCACCATAGTTTACCATGATAGCAGGCAGGGATATAGTCCACACTTGCGGCCTAGACTTTCAAAACATATAGTCTGCATTTACAGCCCAGACTTTCAAAACATAGTCCGCGTATGCGGCGCAGATTTTCAAGACTTAGTCCGCGCCTGCCGCGCAAACCTTCAAGACATAGTCCATATCTGCGACGCAGATCGACTTTCAAGTCTATCCGCCAAAGCAAAAAAAAATTTAAGTGGCTTATAGTGTCAGGGAGGTAGATATCAATTTTTTGTACACTTTTGGAGTACACTTTTATAACTTAGGTAACTCACGAACTAATTTGATGGGCCAGGGATATTTCACGCGGGCCTAGCAATTTTGACGGATCAAAGATTAGGGATATTTGACGGGCGGAGCGATCTTGACAGGCCGGTTCATTTTTTTAACGGATCAACTATATATTATTTTGACGCGCCAGGAATATTTGATGAAACTAGAATTTTTTATCGCCTGATTTTTTGAATAGGCTGTGCTAGTATTGCTATATATATTACGCGACTTTGCATGAAGCCTCCTGCACGCATGCAGAATTGAACTGCCCATGCAGCGAGTTGATACAACCGCTACGTATTAGAAGCAGTTCGAGAATAGTCTGTCCATCTAGCTGTCCATCTCTGAGCGTGGAAGGTTTTTTTCCTCACGCAATTTGCCCCTTTCTGTTCTTTTCACCGTGACTTCCCTTCTCTGTTTCTTGAATACTTGCCATACCCAGTAGCCCGGGCCGAGCTCGACGCTCTTCTTTACTTTTGGACTACTCCACTCTTCACAGTAATTCTGTGCCATAGCATACTCACAGAAGAAGCATGCCCCCCCCCTCCTTTCCACGGGCCGGTAGTTGAAGCCCAAAGCATAGATCGAGAATAACTGACTGCCTTGCCGCCGGACTTTCTCTCTTCCTATCGCGTTTCTTCAGAGAGAAAAGACAAAGGAAGTAAGCCAGAAAAAAAGTCGTAAATAGAGGAGAACAGATTACGTGACATCCCGCGTGCCTTTTTGTGCATGTCTGCCCCGGCCCCGGCCCATTCGGTCACTGCAGCCCCCGCCCCCCCCCCTCGCTTGTGTTCCCCTTCCTCAATCTCAATTCCGCTCTTCCCATTGATCGGTCCATCGGCTCACCTTCATTTCCGCGTGTCGACACGCAAACCGTCTGCCTCCCTCGCCCCCCCCAATTCCCTCCATTCTGCATGCATTTGCTTTCCATTTTCCCACGCAGGCCAACTGCACTGCTTGCCTTCTACTTCTCCATTTGAACAATCAAAGAGTCACTTGGTCACCGCACAGACAGACCCGCTCTACGTGTCAGACTGAAAATCTGCAAGTCACTCACACACCCCAAAAGTTCATCACGAGCCCAGCAGACTGTCTCTCCTCTCCTCTCCTCACCCGTTCTCCCTCCTCCACTAACTGAGACCAAATCCACCCCCTTGACCTATGGCCTGTCGAAGCTTTTGTCTGAGCACTTGCGCGTCCTCGTAGTCCGGGAGCTTCAAGAGGTTCACGCAGGTTGAGGCTGCGATGTAAATTACGAGCGGTTTGAGGCGAAGATGTAAACAAAACAACTAGCGAGTGGACACTATTCATTCAGGGAAATGTGCAGAGAGACAAGAAAACTAAAAAATGCCGACAAGCTGTATAACAGACAGACAGAAAGACAGATGGACCAAGCGAGTGCACACCACAACTGAAATCAAAACAGGACCCTGGACAACCATCCGAATGGAGACTACTTTTCCAGATCGTCGCTCCTTGCCCGTCTGCCTGCCGGCCTGCCTGCCCTTTCTTGTTTCTCTCAACAATCTGTGTGTGAGACTGACCTGTCGGCAACCTGTCTCTGTCGGGGACTCTATGGATGGTGAAGGAAGGGTAGAGGTTTTTGAAGCCCTGCACACACACACACACACACACACACACACACAACCACACACAGAGGGAGAGAGAGAGAGAGAAGAGAATCGGCAAACAAAAAAAGGGAGGGGCAACTGATCTGACCGAGAGGGAGACAGGACAACTCTCGAGACACACTTTTCAGAAATCTGTCTGACAAAAGAGAGGAAGAAAAAGAAAGCAAAAAAAAAAAAGAGAGAGAGAGAGAGAGGGCCAGTCCCATCCTTCCTTGCTTCCCTCCTTCAGTGGTTTTAGTCCTTTTCTCACAGCAGCTATGTCATCTTTTTCTGCTTCATATTCTCTTCTCTGGGCTTTTCCTTTCGCCTCTCCCCCCCACTCGTCTTCTCGGCTTTCTCCTCTTCGTGTCTCAAGACCCCCAGTCTCCCCCCTCTCTCACCCTTCCCGCCTTTTCCTCCCTCCCAACTTCCTCGCTCACTCAATCCCCTTTGTCTCCTCCATAACCCACCAGCAAAGGAGCACGCGGACAGGAGGTGACGAACATAAGGAAGGCTCCTCTGTCGCTGTCTGGCATGGATTCCTGAATCATCATCACACATACACACACACACTCTCTCTCTCTCTCACACAGACAGACATAAGTGCATTTTATGTTGAATGACAAAAATCGTTTGCGACATCTCTTCCCTCTACACTCAGCCAGACGGGGATTGGGAAAGGAAAAGCAGAGCTTGCAAGAGAAAGAGAGGGGGGCACCCCACTCCAAAAAAGAGAAAGGTTCAACACAAAACCACATCCAAGAAAACGAACAAAAAGCCCACCAGAGTTTCCCAAAAGAGCTGTACAGTCGGCGAATGTCCATTGAATCCCCCGGTGTACTGCGTGTGTTCTCTCAGGTCACGAACATCAAATCCCCGTCTCGTCCCACTGATCAGAGACTGGAGCTCTTCCTGAAGCAAAAAAAAAAAAAGATTAATAGGATTCATGAATTTACGTAAAAACATCAAGTCCCCGTCTCGTCCCACTGATCAGAGACTGGAGCTCTTCCTGCTTTCAGGCAGGCAAGGGAAAAAGGAGATACAGACATGTGCGCAGATGCACGACACATTGACAACCCTAACGTAGACTTCCCAAATCCAATGCACACAAAGTCAATGGCAAATTCTACGTGAGTCATGTAGCTCAGGCAGCGATCTCTGGTCCTCCTTCCCATAAGGGAACCCATTGAATTCTTCTGTCCCCCCATGATTGTGTGTCTGTCATCTTATTTTCACTTCCTGCATTGCATTGCTCCATTTGGCCGCACTCATCTTTCTATTAATAATTCATGCGCACGCATTGCGACTTCCCCTCCCCCTCATTCCCCCACAGACGGACAAAAAAGACAAACCTGGTTGAACATACGGAGCCACTCGAGCGGGATGATCTCCTCGAAGCCTGAGAGGAACGCGTTCGTCTGCTCCTTCAGCTGTCTGTTCGTTTTGAAGTGACCCATCAGACGCAAATATTGGAACTTTGTGTTGCTGCACAGTGGGAAAAGAGCCACAACGCATGTACAAGAAGCTGCAGAAAGAAGTTGTGCGGACGAGAAGGACACCCCAGGGGAGAGGAGACCACCTTCTTGTTGCTCGGACGGATATCGATGTGTTTGATAGGCACATGTCACATTCACAATGCAGTCATCATGAAAAGCGTTCTCCCCTGCCCCCCCTCCCGCACTGAGAGTGTCTTGACTACGCCCCCTCCCCGCATTTCACCGCTCTACTCTCGCTAAAAAAAAAAAATCATTCACCGCCTGCGTCACTCCAGCCCTCCCTTTCTTTCCCTCCCTTCCTTTTATTTCTCTGCTCTGCTCTGCTCACTTTGTCACAACTCTCTGCTCCCCTCCAGGCATCAACGGAACTTCCTTCGCTGCCCCGAACGTGTTGTCTGTCACGGAGAAGTGGAGGGCGAGGTCTGCTACGTCACCCTGCAATGAAAACCAAGAATGAACAGTGCGCGTATTCAAAATCTTTTAGAGCGAGCGACAGAAGGAAGTTGCATCACGAAGAGACAAGAGGGAAGAATTTTGAATAGGAAGACAAAGAGAGGACAAAAAGTGCATTTGAGAGACTTCGCTGCAAAGAAGATTCGACTGCTTCTTGCGCGTCTTGCAATTCTGTCAATCAGGTTCTTGCATCGCCTTTGCCTGCTTGTTTGATAGGTACTCGTGGTGAGTTTCAAAACCTGAAATCTTTACTTGCATCTTTTGGTCCTGTCCAACACTTGTCTCTTGCAAGGGCACGTCGACTTTCACAGAGGGACCCGATTTCCTTCCTTTCACGCTCATTCATTCATTCATTCATTCATTCATTCAATCAATCATTCATTCTTTCATTCAATCATTCATTCATTCATTCATTCAATCATTCATTCACCCACTTGGTCTTTGACTGACTGCCTGACTGACCGGGTAATCCTTCACGAACATCAGATTCTTGTGGAGCTCCTTATCAAGGAAGGGCACGTCGTCTACCTGATTCTGCCTGCAGAACAATTATTGTCAGATCGATCAGGTCATAGGAAAGAGGAATGTGTAGAGGATGCAGAGACAGACAGAGAGGCTGTCAATGAAGGAATCGGGAATCTCTCACACACAGTCTGTCTGGGGAGGAGCGGGAAGAAAAAACAAAGAAAATTTGAGAAGGATCGTGAGATGGATGCAAATGGATAAGTGAGGAAGTAAGAGACGTCCGGAAGATTAAGATAATAAGCCTCCTTTCAGTTGCGAGAACACAAATTCAGTCCTTACCGGAAACTCAAGAGATGACCAATGAATGAATGACATTCATCTCTCTCAAAACAGCCATCAATGCCTCAAATCCTCTATTCTTCTTTTCTCTCTCTTCGATCCTGTCTCCCTCCCTCCCTCCCTTCTGACAGACAGACCTGCCCAACAGAAGGGTCAAAAAGACTCGGTTGAATGTTGGCTCGATCAGTGTCTGTTCGTACAACGCCTTGCCGACCTGCATTTATTTGCACATCAACATTGAAGCTTTTGGTGTCCTCGCGGATGGGCATCAATCGCTGAGGGAAACATCAGAGCTAGCATCAAGAACGCACATGCATTCTGATCATTCCTGCAGGCACAATGCCGGCAAGATTGTTTGTTGAATGAGAGCTTCGTTTGACATATGCAGGACCTCCAACCGACTGACCACTTTTCCGAGCAGCACGTAGAGCTCTTGGGCGTTCGGGTGGATCATGAAGGCGCTGGGGGAAGGCACGAGCGACTGGTCCTCTGTTGCCTGCACGGACACAGGCACACACACACACACACACACACACACACAGAGAGAGAGAGAGAGAGAGAGAGAAAGAGAGAGAGAGAAGCACATGCACCTAAAGCCTCCTCTGTATGCAAGCCGCATATCATATCAGCGCTGTATCGGTAGAGACACAGGCAACGAAGTCCAGCACATCAGCGCTGTATCGGTAGAGACACAGGCAACGAAGTCCGGCCAAGGAGACGAAGACACAGAGAGCAGAACAGATTAATGCAAAGTTCCACCCAGCAGAAAATTCCCATGCGGCCACCCGGACCACTACCCCCCCCTTCCAATCCCTTTCTCCCACCCCCCCTTTCTGCCCCCCCACCGCATCCGACCACACCAGAGGGAGAGGTAGGTGATCGCTCAGCTGCCGATGGACTCACCGCGAAGAGCCCGTAGTTCACATCGAAGGCAGTGCGTGACAACGAAATCTGCATGCACATCCGGACACACAACCACATACACGGGGAGAGGGAGATGAGAAAGAAAGCCAACAGGCAATGAAGAACACTTTTCAACCTGCCGAAACCATTGTGATAGATAGATAGAAGGGACACGGGAGCAACCTCACTACTTTTCCCCGTCTCTGACCCCACGCATTTTTCTTTACAGACAACGAAAGTCCCCCAGAAATGCAGTATTGTATGCAGGTCTGTGACAAAAGAGAGAGAGAAAAAAAAAGTCTCGCATCAATTGAACAAAAGAGAGAAAAAAAAACTGACTTACCAGGAATTCCTTGAAGAGCCCCCCTCCATCAATCCCCGACTCCACCTGCCCGTGTTCATCCACAAATTGGACCCTGAAGGAGGGAGCAAGAAAGAAAGGAAGACAGCTAGGAAGGGCGTACACGAACAGAGAGTCACATGCATCCATGCAGAGGTTTCGAACCCGAGGTGAGTTTTGCCTTCCCTCCAGAGAGACGGCCGGACAGGAACGAGACGCCCACTAGTTACAAAAAGATTCTGTAGATGGAGCCTCTTGAAGGAATGCGTCTGCGCGTCTTTGCATTTCTTTCTTCGTCCTGGTCAGGCACACGAAAACCGATTGAGCCAGGTAAATTGACAAAGAGAGAGACCGTCAGACCTTCGGGCAGCCAGACAGAGACGACTCCAGGAGAAGGGAAGGGAAAGGCACAGCAAGGAAGTAGTGAGGGAGAAGAACACTCGAGAAGCAGGAGGGGAGGGAAACGTGCCAACAGAAAAAAAGGGGACATAACATTTCCAACCGAGAAAATACCCGAAGGACCCAAAATAAAAAGCTAAAGGTATCCAGAGAGATGAAAAAAAAATAAAAATAAAACTCGAGAAGTCGAGCAACTGACCGAAAGACGTCACGAAGATTTTCACCCGACAGACTCCCAAGAGAAGCCAATCCGTCCTCAACTGCACACACACACACACACACACACACACACACACACACGCAGAGGGATGGATGGATGTTGATACAAAGTCATCCATCCGAGCGGACTCAAACGTCTCCTCATTCGAAGCACGAGAACTTACGAAGTTCGAATTCTCTCTCTCCCTCTCTCGCTCGCACGCTCTCTTTTTCGGTTGATCAACATTCAGTAATCCAAAAGATGCGTCGTGAAGTTGAATTTCTCTCGAAAGGCGGACGGCAGATCCACGGGGACATCCATGGTCGAGGTACAGTTCTTCTACTCAGTCGTATGCACGCATCCCGATCTTCAAACAACACAACAAAGCTTCCTCACTGCATCACCGCACAGACAACGCGCCCACATCAAAACGAAAAACAACGCACGGACCGATGTAGTCCCTCCGGATTGTGTGCACCGACCCATGGCCGTACTGAGCTCTCTGTCTGGCCATGGCCACTTGTTCTTTGTCCTGCATCACACCGTTGTAGAACACCAACACGCGGTCGTCGAAAGGGACGCTGTGGGGCATCTCCGCAAGCACAGCTGTCAAAGTCGCCTCGGCTCCACGGACACCTGAAGGGGGGGACGGGAAGAAAAAGCAGAGGAATTGAGTGAAAAAGGAAGGAAGGGGCAGGCAAAAGCCATCGACGGGGCGTATAGATAAGAGGAGAGGCCCTTTCTCCCCCCACTTAGCCCAACACTTGCAACCGCATACGGACCTACGCGCAGAAACCAAATCAACAGGTTGCAGTACAGAAGCCGCGCTGTATCCATTTGTTTTCTCCTCTCCTCTCCTCTCCTCTCCTCTCTTTATCAAGTTTTTCGATCGAGAAAAAAACACAGCTCAATTTTCGAACCAACTTCCAGATGCGCCGCCGGCCTCTGCCAACTGCAGAATAGCAACTGGCCGAATAATTCTGTTCGAGAGCGAAAAGGACCAATCAACCAACACACCCACGTACGCGCTAAATCACGCCCTGACACACCCACAGACAGACAGACATGCCATGTGACGAGTTTTCTTTTTTTCTTTTTCCCCTCGCCTCTTCTTTACACACAAACCACCAGACAAGACAAACAACAACAAAAGACAAACAGACAAAAGACAAACAGACAAAAGACAACAGACAAACAGACAAAAGACAACAGACGACAGACCGCTGTTTGCAATCGATCCCACTCCCCTCAAAGATGTCCCCCTCACTTCCTCCAGAGCCGCCATCCGATTCTTCTGCAGTCGATCAGAGACAGACAGAGAAATGAGGAGGAGGGAGGGTGGAATAGGAGCAACTGACAAAGGCAAAGAAAGAAAAGAAGAAACCTTCAGCAAGACCATAAGGCTTCTCTTATCCACCACAGTCCTGTCTCTGGCTCGAACTCTTCATGTTCATCAGCCAGCTTCTGACGCGTGCCTGCCTAGATGGGGATTTCAGGGAAAGAACGCAGACACAAAACCAAACAAAGGCAGCAACCCAAACCGAAAGCGATGGGGAAATAGTCAAACAGAGACAACAAAAAGCCTCCCTACCACCTTCTCTCTCAGGAAAAAAACACAAATCATTTCATTTCATTTTTGTATTTCCTTTACCGACAATGAGTGTTTGGGTCTCTGCGATCAGCCACGCGTTCGGCAGCACGAACGGCCGCCTCCCTCCTCTATCATACAACGACCGCACAAGATCCCCTACTCTCGCCCTGAGGGTGTGTGCCGCCGGTCTTCTCTTGAACGAATCCGCAACTCCGCACTGGGCCTTGATGACTTTGAACAGAATCTGGTTCAGCAGAGGGGCCAGCCACGAGACGTCAGACAGACGGAGAGGATTTCTTCCCACCTTCCGGCGTGCCGACGCAGGTCGGGCCTGAAAGGACGGACAAATGTATTCATACATGAACGTCAGCAGCGATGGAACTCTTTCTTTCTCTCTCTCTCTCTCTCTCTCTCTCTCTCTCTCTCTCACACACACACACACACACACACACACGAGCACACGCATGTAAGTGCCTTCTCTAGTCTGACAACATTCGGATTCCACAGATAAATTTATTCATTTCAACATACCCATGCAAAGAGACCACACCTGGCAAGAAGTCTTCTGACAAAGGAAGGTTGAATCATCGCAAAGGAAAATGAAGAACCGAAAGAAAATGCCAGCAGCAAAAGAAAAGTGGAGGGCAAAGTGAAATTCAAAGCCAACAACAAAGAAAGGAAGGAAGGAAGGAAGGGAGGAAGGAAGGAAGAAAGAAAGAAAGAAAGAAAGAAAGAAACTAGGTCCTCCGACCTTCGTTCCATCCTCTGCATTTTCCATTTCCGCGTCCTCCCTGTCTCCCTCGTGATCCTCCTGCTTGAAGAATTCCACGTCATACACAATTCTCAGTTGGTGTGCGTACAGACAGCAGAAGGCAGAGAGAACAGAACCCAAAGGACTTCTGAAGTCTGGCGCCTTTCCCATTTGGTTCACGACCTCCTCGGCCCTCCCCCCACACTCTTCAGCCACCTGCGGAAGGAACACGGAAAGGAGAGAGGGGGTGGTTAAAGTAATGGAAGGATCGCAGAAGGAAGACAAAGCACGCGATAAACAAGACGAGCTCCTGCACTCTTTGCCTCTGTTTTGCTTCCCTTCTTTTATTCCCCAAAAGAACGAACGGATCATCTGTTTGCCCAACTCGAGCAATGGTTCTTTTCTTTGTTGTTCAGACTTTCCTGTCCTGTCTCTGAGGGATCTGCGGAGGAACCAGCGATACAAACCGGGCAGACCTGCATGCCCAACTCAGAAAGAGCCCTTTTTTAAAAAAAGGAATCAACTGGGCCTTCGACTGCAGCGATTGAAATGCCCGCTGTTGGATTGATTGACAGACTGACTGACTGACCTTTTTCCGAAATGCCTGGAAGAGACGCAAGCTCAGATCGGTGTGAAACGCCAAAGCACTAAGCACAGCCTCCACTGCATTTATTTACTCAGAAAGAAAGAAGAGTGCGAGAGAAGGAGCATTTATTTACTCAGAAAGAAGAGTGCGAGAGAAGGAGCATTTATTTACTCAGAAAGAAGAGTGCGAGAGAAGAAGCATTTATTTACTCAGAAAGAAGAGTGCGAGAGAAGGAGCATTTATTTACTCAGAAAGAAGAGTGCGAGAGAAGGAGCATTTATTTACTCAGAAAGAAGAGTGAAGGAGGGTGCACCACAAGGGGAGCAGTGAAGGTTTCAGGGAACACGGAAAGCACAGTCACGCACACACGGAGACCCGTCCAATTAGAGACAAACAGACAGGGAGCTAAGCCACCGAATGGCCAGAAGAGAGCAAGCAAAGCGATACCGAACTTGCCCAGCCCTGTGTTGGACCCAACACAACACAACCAACCAACCCACCAGGCGCCGCCCAACTCGTGCCCTCCTTCCCCCCCGCTGCCGCCGCTACCGAAGAGGACGAAGAGGAAGAAGACGAATGCCCCCCCGAGGCCTCAAATTCAAAGTCTGAATCTTCATCGTCTCCCCCCCTCTCTGGAACGGACATGGCTGGGGGCACAGGAAAGTAGAGCTCCAAAAGGGGGGCCCAATCTGCTTCTCATTCAAAACAATATGAATGAAAAGAAAGAGAGAGAGAGATGAGGAAGGAACACTGGGGGTGGGGGGGGGGATGCGGAAGAAAAAGTCCTCTTTTTTAAAGAACAGTCCGCAAATATTCGTTCATGCATGCTGCACGGTCATGAAGATGTCTAGCTGTCTAAATTCGCCCCTTCCAGTCCGGAATCTGGCCGTCCGTCCGAGACCTTATTTCAGAGAAGTCCGCACCTCTTTTCTCTTTTTTCTGCCAAGCTACTTGCTTCCCCACTGCCATCGGAATCAGTGAAGAGGAACACAAAAAGAAAGCGTCTGTTCGTACTCACTCGAGTTCATGTGAAGCGTCTGTTCACAAAAAGAAAGCGTCTGTTTGTACTCGAGTTCAGGTACAGCAAGCAAAAAGACAGTCCGAAGAAATGCCACACAAACAGACAAACGAGAAGACAAGAATTCAGTTTGAGGTTCGCGCCCCAGAATTGCCAAGGGATAGGGGTAAGGAAGGAAAACACAGCGGTCTTCAACAGAAAGTCCATCGACAAAAAACCACTTCCTTCCATGCACCCCACGTACCTTCAAGTCCACTCGCCCCATCTGCCCCAGATCCCGACAAAAGAAAAGTAATGAAATCCCTGTCGACCATCGTCCCGATCTGTCTCTCCAAGAAAGGAGGAGCGGCCGAGCTCCCCTCTCCCTTCCCCCCCCCTCCAGCCACTAGACCGACAATGTTCCTGCCAGAAGAACTAGAGGCCCTGTTCAGAAGGTTCCTCAGAGTACGAGAAGGGACCTGCGCATGCACACTCTGGAGGAGACCCAGGAAGCCTGAGGGAAGGGGTGCTGCAGGCAGGCAGGCAGGCAGGCAGGAGGGAGGGAAAGGAAGAGAGAAGAGACGCGAAGGAGATTCTCCGTGCGTATTTTACACAAACACACACACAAACAGACACTTACACAGAGACAGAGACAGAGACAGACACAGACACAGACACAGAAACACACACAGACACACGCACGCACGCACGCACACACACACACACACACACACACACGCACACACACACAAGTACACAGAGGGAGAGGGAGGCACCCAGGGTGTGTATTTGCGTGAAAAGAGAATGAAAGAGAGGGGAAAAGGGAAACGAGGGCAATCAGAAGGCACACAGGGACAGAAAGGAAGTAAAGATTGGGGATTCGTTGGGAGATACAGACAGTCAGAGAAGAGACTTGGAGACAGATTCACTCACTGACAGACGGACCTCCATCCCCCATATGGACCTTCACGATCTCAATCAAGTTGGCCAGAACCCAAACAGCTGTGTGGAGGCCCTCCTGCATGCAAAAGGAAAGGGGCAATCCTTCTTCCCAAGTTGTGCTCCATTCCCTTGAATTGCATCATATCAAGGACTTCTCAGCTGGCAAGAATATTTGACTCACTAAGAAAGGCACTTCCACAAAAAAACTAGAGACAGAGAAAAAGGAGAAGCTATGCCCCCTCCCTCAACCATCTCAGGAAGGAAAAAATAAAGAAAGGAAACCGGCAACAGGCCGTAGGGGGGGAAGAAACAGAGGGCAAACAGGAAACGAACGGAAAACGCAGAATGGTTAGATTGGTGGCGCAAATAGAAGCGACAATGCGTCGTCAGTTGCTGTTCATTCTATCGCCGGAATGACATCTCAATTCTGCGTCTTGTCAGCACACACGCGCGCGCGCGCGCAGAGTGAAAGGGAGGGGTCGGCCCCCCCGAGTACCAAGGCCGCAGCGCCAGAGACAACTCAATCTCTTTCTTGTTTTCTTCTTCGTGTGCCCTGCCTGACCTCCTCTCCACTCAGGTGCAGCTCTTGTATCGACATGATGTCTCCCTTCTGTCCCCCCCCTCCTGTTGGAGAAGCAGAAGAGGAAGACGAAGAAGAAGAAATCTGACCGGCACCCTCTGCAGACAGTGTCCCCAACCCCATCCCCATCATCAACCCCTCACCCCCCCCTGCAGACAGCCCCCCAAGTCCCGACATCATCACCACATCCCCCGTTGCATCCAACGCGTGATCCTTCGAGTCTCTCTTCGACCCCCTCCGCCCCTTGTCCGTCCTAACCGAGCTGACCACAGACAGGAGGTCTCTGTTCCTTCCCAGCCCCTCCCTTGCGGCAGTCGGCACCCTCTCGAACAACAAAGGGACGCCAAAGACACCAGAGATGATGCTGTGGAAGTTGGAGGAACCTGCAGAGGACAGGGAGGGAAGGACGGAAGGAAAAGCCCGAGGACAGGAAGCGACCGCAAACACCGTTCGACGTCTTTTGTCCCTTGGATGGATTGATGGATGGATGGATGGATCGATGGATGGATGGATGGAGTGATCAGTGCATCTGACAAAATGGACTAGGGTGTATGAAGGCATCAGAGAGGCAAAAGTCAAACGAGGACATAAAAAAAAACACGCTCACGCTTTTCCAGACAGGCAACAGAGAGTAAAAGTGGTGCTATGGAAAAGACAGGAGATACGCAACGAAAGTGACCCCGCATTGATTGTTCTGAAACCATCAAATAAATAAATGACCGAATGGATGAATGAATCTGTGGATGAAGAGCTGCTGCATGAACGAAATTCAAGAACCCCCCCACCAACCCTCAAGAGGACCAGACGGCATCAGAGAGCAAATTTTGTTGTATTGCTGTGCGAGTCAGAGTTCGGCACATGAAACGAATCAAATCCTGTTAAAAGACAAAAAAACAAAATCAGAAGAGCAGACACGCACTGCTCTGCTTCAGAAAGCTACTTAAACGAGTCAAACAATGCATCCACCCAACCACCCCCCCGATTTATTAACGAAATGGGTCTTTCAACAGGATGACGACAGCTTCACGGTGGTTGAAAAAGAAAACAAAACAAAGAATCAACTCCAACCGACCAAGAGGGTGTGAGTGACGAGCAGCCAGACCCGCTGTCTTGAGAAGCTGTGCGGCCTGCCCCTCGTCTTTCTCTCCTCGTCCCTTCCCTGCCGCCTCCCTCAGAGCCTTGCCGAGCCAAGGGAATAAACGGGCCCGAGCTGCGAGAAAGCTGAAGATCTGTTCGAGGGACTTCTCCATCTGTTGATGTGTCACCCCTGTATCCCCACCGAAAGTCACAAGGACACCGAGTAACTCCGCAATGATGTGGGTGGGGATATCAGGGGTGCGCAAAAGAGTCCGACAGAAGCCCCTCACTTGAACCACTCGCAGCACGCGCCTTCTTTCTCTTTCTCCATCTCCTTCGCTTAAGAGATCAGAGAGAACATTCGTCTCTGTCCTGCTTTGTGCAGAGTGAAGGAAAAAACCACAGGACGAGGACAGACGATCACGGTCACTCTCACCCTCCACATTCATCTCACCAGAGGAAGGAGAAGAATGGGAAAATGAACCACCCACAAAGGAGAACGCAACATAGCGCATAAGTACAGGAAGTGCATCACAAATCTTTCTATCAACTTCCAACGACCCCGACGGACTTTCCCCCTGAGACTGTTTCAATTCTGCAGTCAGACTGTCAAAGTCTCCTCGGACACGCACGGCCTCCTCCGTCAGTGCCTTGTGACTCCTCCAGACTCTCTGGATAGACAGTGAGGCCTTCTCTCTATTGCGTTGACGTTCTCTCTCCTGCCTCTCCTTGCGCTGTTTGTCCAAGAACCCTTGCTTTGTCGCTGTCTTCCCTTTCGACTGCCCCCCCAGGGAGACGTTCCTTGACTTACTCTTCCCGTCAAAACTAAACATCGTCTCTTCTCTTTTGCGTGGCGACTCAAAATCGTACGTTCTCTCTCACTCCCGAACCTCTCCTCTGTCTCTCTGGTTGCCCCCCCTTGAGACGAAGGGACAAATGAATACTCAGTCGGACGACCCTCTTCTTCACTTCTACCACCTCGATATCCAAACTCGATTCTATAGTTGACACTCAGGAGAGCAGGCGGGCAGGCTGGAAGGAGAAAAGGATCGACTGAGCTCGTTCTTTTGTGTGGAGAAACACTGACAACTTGTCTTCCACACCCTTTCCTGCAGAGCTTTGACTCCTTTCTTCCGCTGGCTGATTACAGCACAAAGGAGACGTAGCTTGGGGAGCTTGGAGACGGTCTGTCACCAGTCTGATTCGTGCATGCAGATTCGGAGTTCATGTACAAAAGCAGTGACTGAACTCAGCTCAGAAGCACATCGGATGGACTATCCTTGAGAGCATAATAAGCATTGCGAAACCAGATGACACAGCAGCATACTGCAGGGAGTTTCAATTCAAGAGCTCTACGTGTGCCTCGACCCCTCGACCCTCCTTCAAAACTTGTGGGCATCTCGTATATCGATATACGATTCTCGCGTACGTACCTTTTCTGAGTTGAAAAATTGGTGTCGGACCTTGACTTTAATTTGCGTGGAGGAAAGGATCGTGCGCACGCACGCGTGTGAGCGCGAACTAGAATTGTGACTAGCTAAAATTTTCATCCCATGCATCACTGCATGCAGCATCAGCGTGAAAGTGAAGTTAAGTGAGTTGAAAGTTGAAACTGCATGCAATGAGGCAAAAACACCTTTAATTACTTGATCTGTGTGAGTCTTTCAGCCTTTCTGCTTGTCAGGAAAAGTTTGAAACAGGGGTGCATGCATGGAGGAAAAGTTTGAGGAGGAGCGGAGACAGGAGTGCATGCATTCTTTGAAAACGACAAACCTTCCACGAGAATGGAAGAAAAACAGGAACACGCCGAAGAAGAAGCATTCCGTGATGTGGTGATAGCCGAAAATTTGTCACGAAATGGTGGATACCGTGGCCCTTCTTGTTTTTATTCTTTTGAGCAGGATCCTAGAGATCCCTTGACTCTGTTTGATGCAACAAAACATGGCACCTTTGATTGTGAACACTGTCAGACGTCTCTAACGGACTGTTTGGAAAAGCAATTGTTCTTCACCGACCAGAAACACTTTGCGCTTTTTGAGCAGCCTCCTGGTACCATTCCCTTCGACATAACATGTGACTGGTCGGATGTGTCAGCAGACTCGTCAGACGAAGGCGGCGAGGAAGAATGGGAGTCCGAAGATGAAGATCAAAGTTTAGACTCCGATTCAATTCCAGAGACAGAGTCAGGCGTAGATTCTTTCTGTGACAGCTCAGAGCACAGTGCCCATTTCAGGTCCGAAGAAGAACAAAAAGAAGAGTTGAAGGAGCGGAGTTTTCCCGGAAAATCAAAATTTGCACAGAGGGGACTGAGAGTGAGCCGAAAGAACAAAGTAGACATTAGCAAATCTTCGAAGCCTCTGGCACAAGAGAGCCAACGGCCTTCGAGAGCTCTGTGCTTTGAGTGCTATCACGAGGTCAGCAGAAAGATGGCTGCAGTAGTCTGTCATCTAGCGAGAAAGATTGATTTTCTGTGAATGGGTTCATTTCCTCCTGTCCCTCTCCACACGACGCAAGCATAAATGTAAATACATTTGTTCTTTCACGTATAAGCGCGTGCCATAGGAGTCACAGGAAAATGTGATTGTTCCCTGACCTCTCTTTGCAGTTGATGCTGAAAACCTACTACAAGTACGCAGACATCCTGTCTCTCTTCTACCTAAGCTTCAAGGGAGTCTTTGGTCTCCTCGACGCAGAGAAGCTTCGATCTGCTGTCGTTGAGAGTGATCGCAAAGGCGACGTCTTTCTTGTAAAGAGAAGACAGGAGTTGCAGGCTGAGAGATCAGATCTCTACCTCGGGAGGGAGGATGCATACGCATTTCTGACCACACGAAAATTCGGGGAACCCGGGGTTCCGAACCAGGCACTGTTTTTGTCTCTCCTACGGGTGGCATGCCAGAGACCACCCCGATCCGACGGGTACAATTGTCAAAGATGTCTGTGAGTCAATTTGCAGCCATACAAACGAATCGGCAAAACGACTGTTCTCCAGATTTGAGGCAAATCGGTACTCTACCGGGGCACCTTTGCGACTTCTATTTTGGGATTTCCTCTCTCTCGAACAGAAGAAGAAAACAAACAAATCAACACAGAAGAAAGAAGTAGACTCGGAGGACACGCCGAAGGGAAGAGTTGAGGAGGAGCGTGAGTCAGAGACGGTCTCGGATTCAGAGTCGGAAGAGTCCGAAGAAGAGAGCCGTGAAAATCAGCGACTAGAAGTCTCAAGGTGCATGGGAGAACGGGCGGTTGACAGTATTGATGACGAAAAGAAACACGTCCTCCCTTCCCCGCCCACCTCTTCCCTCCCTCCTCCACACCCAACTACACCCAGTACTTGCCCCACTGCTCCATCCACCTCTCTCTGTTTCTCCGCAAAGAGATTTCGAAAAGGCCTCACCGCCTTAGCCTACCTCTACGGAAACCTCCACCCTGCCGTCAAACTACTCCGATATACCCGCATTCCCTCTCACCCTCACGTGACTAATCAAGTGTCGTACGGCCTACGGGGGTGGCCTAGCTTCGAAAGTGCGGTTTCGAGTTACAAGGATAAGCAAGACCGCATAGAAATAGAAAATACAGGGGAAGTCTCTCAAAAACGAGATTTCCTTCAATTACCAGTCAGCCCTGAAGATTTCCGTGCCCGTCTTCATGAAACAGATGAGAAAGGAAGCTTCCGGGTATCCTTCACGAAAGGGAAGGTCGATAGGGACCGGGTGAGCCGGCTGTACCAGATGTTTTGTGACGATCAACACCCCTCATTCGATTCTCTGGAAGTTGATCTCTCATCCCCCAGAGGGGCAGCCTCAGTAGGGCGTCTGCTCTCACACATGTCCCGCTCCTCCGAGAGATTTGCCCAAATGGAGCAGTTCACTTTAGACGGCTGCAGTCTCACAGAAGCGTCCCTTGCTGCTCTGCTACCAACTTTTCGAGAAGGCCGCCTAGAGGCCCTCCACATATGCCGCAATGGATTTACACGGGCATTCGGACTTCATCTGCCTCAGCTGCGCACCCTGAGTCTCTCAGATAACCCAATTGAAGACTGGACTAGACTGGCCAAAGGCTGTGGGAAGCTGCGGGATCTTTTCCTCGGTCGATGCAACATCGACCAATCCTCCGTTTCTGCAGTATTCCGAGCAGTTGCTGCACACTGTCCAGGAGTCAGACACTTGTGTCTTGATTCAAATAACATAGGTGACAGAGGGATAATTGAGCTTCTCAAAGCGGCACTGGTTGCAAAGTCACAGGGCCAGAGTCTCGGACAATTGCGTCACCTGAGTTTGAAAAACACTCAACTAACCAACATAGGGGCGAAGGCGATCACAACAGCAGCCACGCGCATCCTGACTTTGAGGGGGCTGTACTTGGACAACAACAAAGAGATAAGCGACGAGGGGCTCGATCCTCTGGTGAGGGGGCCGAGTGGTCATATCAAGAAGCTTAGTCTGAGGGGCACACAAGTGTCTCAGTCAAGACAGATTAAATTGGAAAGAGTGATTGCTTCTGTCATTGTGAGTTGATTCAAAGACGCCAACAGGTTGATGTTTGGGGCAAAGAGCATTTTGCAGCAATTTCAATGTATTTTGGATTCGCATTTTATGTGTCCTCTCTCTCTCTCTCTCTCTCTCTCTCTGTGTGTGTGTGTGTGTGTATGTGTGTGTGTGTGTGTTTGTGTGTGTGTGTGTGTATGCGTGCGTGCGTGCGTGCGTGCGTGCTTGCGTGCGTGCGTGTGTGTCTGTGTGTGTGTGTGTGTGTGTGTGTGGGTATCTGTGTTCATCTCTGTGCGTCTGTTTGCTTCTGTGTGTATCTGTGCGCATCTGTGTGTATCTGTGGAGGTCTCTCTCTCTCTCTCTCTCTCTCTCTCTCTTTCTCTTTATGTGTGTGTGTGTGTGTGTGTGTGTGTGTGTGTCTGTGGGTATCTGTGTTCATCTCTGTGCGTCTGTTTGCTTCTGTGTGTATCTGTGCGCATCTGTGTGTATCTGTGGAACAGTCTCTCTCTCTCTGTGTGTGTGTGTGTGTGTGTCTGTGGGTATCTGTGTTCATCTCTGTGCGTCTGTTTGCTTCTGTGTGTATCTGTGCGCATCTGTGTGTATCTGTGGAGGTCTCTCTCTCTCTCTCTCTCTCTCTCTCTCTTTCTCTTTATGTGTGTGTGTGTGTGTGTGTGTGTGTGTGTGTCTGTGGGTATCTGTGTTCATCTCTGTGCGTCTGTTTGCT
>JAHBMJ010002417.1:0-19125 GCA_018398765.1 Chromera velia | reverse complement strand
GGGGGGGGGTAGGGATGGAGTTGAAGAGATGGAGAAATTGTCAGGATGGAGAATGGATGGGGACAATGTCATGCGGTGCCTGGGTGAGTGAGGAGGAGAAAAAATTAAAGAAACGGATGAGACTCTGAGGACTTGATGGAAGGAGAAAGAAGTGCATTATGCCGAAAGCCAGCACTGGACAGATCAAGTTCCTCCAATTGAACATTCAGTTAGTTCAGTTGGCCCTGCAGCCTCCCTCATGCATGCACCTTCCCTTGGCTACCATGCCGATCCGTCCTTCCTCCCTTCTTCAATTTCTTTCTTCCTTGCTTTCTGACTTACTGTCTGAATCTGTCTGACTGATTGAAAAGCAAATGTAAATGAAGCTGTGATGATACTATGTGATGATATGCTCCTCTGCTGCGGCCCGGGGCGGATTCTGATTTAAAACCGTTCTGATTCAAGAGCTTTAAACTGTTTTTAAGTAATTTTCCTTGGAATCCTTGCTTTATAATCAGGATTAGACTTTAAAGAAAACTAGGATTACAAACTTTTTGAATCATTAAAGAATGTTAGAACTTAGAATATATGATAATAAGTCATGATGATGTGGGGTTAACCGGGAACTGCATGAACACATGCTAACCCCCTAAATATACATCGAGCCTCGCTATAATTTGCCTATAAAATCTATTTAATTCGATTCTATTAGAATTAGGATGAACTAGGATCAGTGTCCCAGATTTGAACCAGAGTTTCTGCGCAGTCTACTTCCAGATATCGATTATCTGTAGTTTGCTAGTAGAATCTTGATTAATGTTCCAGCGTACAACTTCGGGGGTTTCCTCCGGTCTGCTGCCGATCAAATTGGTAGACTGATCAGATGCTAGGCAGCTAGGGCTGGATTAATAAATTTAAGCTAATTTTTTTTTTTTAAAGATGAATGATGAAAGTCGGGAAGCAAATGAATATAGACAAAACTTTTATGCAAGAAAACATACAAAAAAAAAAAATGAAAAAGAGAAAGAAGTAGAAAAAAATAGATAAGAAAAACGGATAAAAAAGAACTATGAAAAGAATTTAAAGAAGAAAAATAAAGAAAAAAATTGAAAGAAATTAAGAAAAAAACACAGAAGAAAATAGAAGAAAGAAAAGAAAAAAAGAGGGAAAGAAGGCGAGAAGGGTGAAAAGAATAATGGGACTACGCTTGGACGAACAAAAGTTTGGAAACGAATGAAGAACGGAAATGAACGGAAGACAAGCAGGCCCAAAAAGAAAAAAAAACTGAAAGCGAATTCATCAAATTTCATTATGAGAGAAAGTTAAGACCGAACGTTCACGTAGAGAGAATGTCGATCGTGCAAGCATGGCATTTCACAGTCTTGCACACTTTCCTTCTTCTTCACTATCATGCAGCCTTCACCAACATGTCGTTAAGATGCTGTTATCGAACGTTGCAAGATCAATCAATCAGAGTCATGCATCAATGAAAGTTCTTCAAGCGACCCCTTCTGTGAAATCAATTTATTTAAAGGAATCCCTTCGACCCTCGATTGAAGGCCGGTGCATGAAGAGACAAGTTTCTCAGACAACAAAATCTTCCCAACATTCCAATAATACCGATCGACGGGGCCCTTTATTCATCCTGTTCGGCCATGCAGTTTCACCTTGGAGCCCTTAATTCACGTACCCTTCATTGATTGACATAATTTGCACATTCATGCGGGGATGAAGACAACTTTTCTCAACAGTCGCCATCTGCCTTCTTTTTGCATGCATTGACCTTCCTTAATTATTCGTACAAAGTGCGATCACCGGTTTGCTTTTCTCTCTCGGCATAAACGCAGAACAAGGCTGAGAGTTACAGACAGTCTGAGACAGACAGTCTGAGACAGACAGACAGACAGACAGACAGACAGACAGACGGTCTCGAGTCATTACTCAGAGACTGCCATTGAAGGAGACTCTGCTGCTGCACTCAGCCCCCCCCAACCTTCCATCTCAATTGAGTCCATGCAACCGCCCTGCCCTGAAATGAAACACATTCATTCATTCATTCATTCATTCGTGGCTTTGTGCGCTGGGATTCGCGGAAACAGAGCGCCTCAAAAATCGTCACTAGATCTGGCTTGTCCGTTGGCATGCCGGGGTCTGCTTTTGAGGTATGCCGGGGCCTGTCTTGTCCGTTGGCATGCCGGGGCCTGCTTTTAAGGTATGCCGGGGCCTGTCTTGTCCGTTGGCATGCCGGGGTCTGCTTTTGAGGTATGCCGGGGCCTGTCAATTGAGGGCTTCGATCGATCAGCAATCATCGGAGTCCGGAATGCCGGGCTTCTTCCAGTACACTTCCGAGTCGCTGCAGCCGTACCTGCACGCACACATATTCTCAAAACAATTAAGGCATCCATCGGTTTGTGCAAATACTCACGTAGTGATCATAATATGAGGCATGTATGCGCATACGCATCTCGATACATGCTCCTTGCAAGGGTCCGATTTTGACTCCAGGCAGGTAGGGGAGGGAAAGGGAAATAATCCTTCCATCTGTTTCTGATTCGGTTTCTTTCCGCCCTGCATCTCTCTCTCTGTATGCGCAAGCGACACGACGGTCATTTGTGCACTTTCACTTCCGTTGGATCCCTCGATCATCTCGCCTCTCCACGGCCATCTGAGAGAAAAAAAGCGAGACGGTGACGGTTCTCCCGGCACTGTCAGTCAGGCAAGGCTCCGTTCCACCAGGTTGTGTGCAACAAAGAATAAGTCAGGCAAGGCTCCCTTCCACCAGGTTGTGTACAACAAAGAAAGAGACTGACTGACTTCGCTGCGAGGACGGGCACAAAGTCGACCACCTTCCTGTACCAGTCATCCCTGATGTCTCTGCGACACAGTTGACGCTGGCACTTCTTCTTCAGCTCTTTGCACTGCGCTCGGAGGTCGCACCTGCAGCACATTTAGAAGCAGCAGTTTGAATTTCGCTCTCCATGTTTCGTTTTCTCTCTCCGACAGACAGCGCATGGGGCAGTGGGTCCCTCCGCGCGACTTTCTACCATGGTTCATGTTAGGTGAGATGAGAGGAGTTGCCTCCAGGAGAACACGCTAGAAAAAGAGAGTTCGGGACAGATAGATCCATGCGATGCTCCCCAGCCTTTGTCCAATACGCATTTTCTGGGATGCACACACACACACACACACACACACACATTGACAGAGAGACACAGAGAGAGAGAGAGAGAGAGAGAGAGAGAGACAGAGAGAGAGGGAGAGAGAGAGGGGGGGGGAGAGAGAGAGAGAGAGAGAGAGAGAGAGAGAGTGGGAATCGATTATCGTGTGCAACAGAGCCACTTTTTTTGAATGAACAACGGCTGCAGGCTGACCAGAACTCTCTGTTGACTTTTTTGAACTCCTCGTAGCATCTGTTCGTGTGATGTTTCTTGATGACGTCATATGCATCGTCGTGTTTCTTGCAGGCATCCGTGAATGTCAGCCTGTCGTTACTCTTTGTCTTCTTGTTCACAATCGGCCACTCATACTTGTCATAGGAGATGATGGAGTTTGTGAATTCCAGACCGCACTTTCCGTTTTTTGTCGATAACACGGGCCATGTGCCTGTGCAAACGGGGTCGATTTTGATAAAGGCCGGCACAGGCTGCGGGAGGAGGAACGCACAGAAGGCGCTTAGAAGAAGAACCAGGTTCAAACGTGCACTCATGACTGTTGTCTTTACCTCTACAACTCTTGGCTGCAGGTTGCCTGGAGGTTCGTTGAGTTCCTGCAATGCAATTAATTCGGCAGACAGCCTGTGAGACTTGTCGGTTCAAAGCATACGTAAAAAACTCAGCCGCAGGAAAGTCTACCTGCAGTGCGGTTTCAAGAAAAGTGCATGGGAGTGATCGCGAAAGAAAAAAAGGTCAGGCAATTAAATGATAAAAACATAAAAACCGGTTCTGTTGAACTTGTGGGGCACGAAACAAAACGCGCGTGCATGAGAGTGCGAAAATGCGAAAAAGTTCCGGCGACAGAATTCCTTCGATCACGAGTCGTGTCCCAACCTGAGTCAGATGCTTGGAAGCAGTTCCTCCAGATACCGTGTTCTTTCCTTGTCAGTGAACTATTCGTGTCGAACTACTTTCCTATAGGTGCATGAGTGTGTGTCCCTCTGGACATTTGTGCTCGGTGTTGTGTTCTAGGGAACTAATTTGACTGGAAAGGCTGCCCTGTGGAGACGGTCTCAGCTGAACTCAGCGAGCTGTTTGGTAGAGTTCAAGGGAGTTTGGAGATCCGTGTGCGGTTCTCCTTCTTTCCAGAAGAGAAGATAGAACAGTCAGGGGATTGACGGCTTGTCGATTTCTCGGCATAAGAGGTTCAGAGTCCTTGTGCTCCGTGCTCGTCTCCGGAACTTCCTCTACACTTCAATCAAACCCACTTATTTGTTCTGCACTGATGGACCTCCGTGCGTGTCTCTGCTGAGCTGCTGAGGACAGAGGAAGAGGGCAGACACGTAAGAAGACAGGGAAAGAAAGAGGGGAGAAATCCTTCTCTCCTCTCCTCTCCTCCGCTTCAATTGGAAGACAGCAAAGGCATCGATGGTCTCTCTGCTCACTGGGCCCGCAGTGCCCGTGCCCGTGGGAGCCCTCCAAGATCCCCCGGCCCCCCCTCATCCCACCCCCTTACCCCCGTCCTCCTCATCCGACGCCGCCTTGTATCATTACACTGGAGCACCCAGACACGTGCCCACCGGCACCTCCGCACAATCCCCCTCACTGACGCACGCACAAATGCAGCAGGCCTGTGCAAGCACCCCCTTGGCTCAGAGCGCCCTGGCTGCCGAGGACCAGGCCCATCAGATGGCTTTCTCGAGGCACGTGCAGACACTGGCTCTCTCGAGGCACGTGCAGACAATGGCTCTCTCGAGAAGACTGGAAGAGGACGCATTCGAAATCGAACAAGTCAGCTGGTTGGGTGGCCTGACCTGACTCTCTCGCTCGTTTGTTTCCGTCTTCTTGTTTTGCTTTGTTCTGAGAAGAGTGGATAGCAAGAAGTGCAATCGGCAAAGTCTCTTTTCTTTTGTCTGTCGGAAGGAAGGACAAGAAATGGGAAGATTTTCCTTCGTCAGGCAGTCTGTCTTCTGCAGGCGGGACACTCTGGGTGTGAGGGTTTGTCTGTCAGTCTTAGAGTCCAGCACGCGTTTCTTTCTGTTCACTCTGTGCTTGCAGGTCTTGAGGGTTCTCGATGACTGCGAAGAGAAAAGTTCGGTAGAGGCTAAAGAGGTAGTCGCAACTGCAGCTCTCGAACTGAACAGGGAGAGCGTCGACTTGGAGAGTCTCCTTCACTGGGTGCGTCCGTCGTCTGTGTCTGTGTGTGTGTGTGTGTGTGTGTGTCTTCTTTTTTGTTTTGCTTCCTATTTTCTCCTCTGTCATTCAGTTGTTCATGTATATGTGTGCTCAGTTCGTGTGCTGCCTGAGTGCAGGCCTCTCTTTTGCTTTTGCGTTGTATGCGAAGTGGGGGGGCTCGCATGTGTCTCGTGCTGTGAGTGAATCAACCTATGCACCAAGTGTAGAGGTCTGGCTGGGGTCATGTCTCGAAGCACCATGCATGCAGTCCTATCTGGTTGGTGACTCCAGCTGGAGGGGGAGTCTGCATTCCTGTCAGTGTCTCTTCCCTTCCTGTCTGTGTATTTTCGCGTGCTTCACTTACCGTCTGTCTGTCTCTCTGTCTCCTTCCCTCCTTCCCTGTTTGTTTGTGTGGATGGGTGCAGGTGAGCGGGGAACTCGCGTCTCTTACAGATTCTTTGCCGTCGTTTTGCTCTGTGAAATCTGCCCTTGAATCTCTGAGGGGCCTGTTGCAGAGCTCAGACGCCAAGCTGAAGACTCTCACAGCTGCCTACCAGGCCTTCCAGCTGGGGGCACTGGCAGAGGGGCCCAAAAACGCACTGGTGGCCTCGTACCTCTCTCAAGCCGTCGCGCTCCTCTTCCAGCAGCAGCAGCCTGCTGCAGGGTCGCCTGTGCAGCCCCCCGAGTCCCACCAACCAACTCAGCAGCAGGCGGCTCTGGGGGAAGGGGATGAGGGGCAAGAGGGAGGAGAGCCCGTGCAGCACCAGGAGCATCAGTATGTGGGAGGCCAGGGTGCGTGTGCTGCGAGTTCTTTTAGAGGAGACGGGCAGGGTGCGTGTGCTGCGAGTTCTTTTAGAGGAGACGGGCAGGGTGCGTGTGCTGCGAGTTCCTTTAGAGGAGACGGGCAAGGCAGGAGTCTGCCTGGTCGTCTGTACGGTTATGGGGGAGGGGAGGGGCACGATTATCCTCAGGAAGGAGAGGGGGAGGGGGAGAATCCGGCTGCTTTTGGGGTCCCTTCTGGTGCGTGTCTCACGGGAGGGCATGCCGGGGCCGTCGGAGAAGGTTATGAGATGCCATCTCCTTCAGCAGAGAGCTTGCGTCTTGGTGAAGAGGACAGAGAGGGCAGTGGGGGCGAAGATTTGCGTGACGGATTGGTAGAGGGAGAAGAAAGAGAAAGAGAAAAAGAGGGAGATCGTTTAGGATTTGAGGTGGATGACGAGTTGAAGTGTGGACATTCCGTTAGGGCCTTTGGAGGATTGGGTGTAGACGAGGGTGGGGGTCCCGAAATGTCAATGGGGGAGTCTCTCCTTCTGAAGACTGAGGAGGAGGGGACTCCGATAGCTCCTCCATTCACAATGGGCTCCTCTTCCCACGCCGCGTCGTCCTCTCTTCCGATCTCCGTCTCTACCGCCCACCCCCCCACACATCCCAACGGAGCCACCGTTGTACCGCAAAGCCACTCTGCACGTCCCTCGAGAAGTCCAGTTACTTCCAGACTTCTCAGACCTCCCAAAATCATAGATCCCTCCCAATTTCCTGTCACCTCGCCCGGTTCACCGTCTCCTCTCATCCCCCCCCCGGTTGTGTCCCCTCTGTGCGAAGAATCGCTGGCGGGGGCTGCTGTGCAGCAGCAGCAGAAGGCTGAGGTCGGAATGGCTCGCCTTCTGCAGTCTCTGTCCGGGCCGGGGGGGTCCTATGCAGAGGGGCCTTCGCAATCTTTGCAATCCGTTTGTTCGACCGGGGCCCACGCTGGGCCTTCCCACTCTTTGCAGTCCGCCGGGGCCCTTGGAGACGGTTGGGCCGGGGGAGGTCATGAGAGTCATCAGTTGAGAGGATGGGAGGAGGAGCAGGACGACCAGCAGAGTTGGGTCGGGCATCACAGGGGGAGCAGTGAGGCGGTGAATGGAGAAGATTCAGCAGAGGAAAGGGGGGAAGCAGATGTAAACTTTGGTGGTCAAATGAATTTCAGCAGCCAAGAAAGCAAAGACATGAGGAACCACTCAGAAATGGGGGGCCAAAATTCCGGTCCTCCGCATAACTTGAGGGCGGCTCTTGTGGGGGAGAACGGACATTCCTCGTTTCTTCATCACCTGGAGGGCCTCCCGAGGGGGAACGGGGGGCTTCTGCCTTCACAGTCTTCCTCCACCCCTCCTCAAGCTTTTGGGTTTGCCTCCTCTTCCTTCCATCCGTCTCAGCAGATCCCTTCGTCCTCTTCGTATGCGCATCATCCAACTCTGGGCCCCCACTCCCACCCCCCCTCCATGCACATGTCTCTGTCCTCTTCGTCATGGCAACAAGACCCTAGAGGCCCCCCCCCCTCTCTTCAGCTTCAGCAGTCACAGGGGCATGTCTTTGAGTCTGTCGGGATGGGCGGACACCTACAGCAGCAACCGCAGCAGCAGCAGCAGCACATTCCCATGGCGGCGGCGGCACATGTGGCACCGAATGGGCTCTCCCAGTATGCCGGGGTCCTCGCTTCTTCGCCGGGGCCCTACAGCATCGTGGCCCCCATCATGGCCCCTGGCATCCCGGCTGCTGACTGCACGAAGGTCCAGATAGGAGAACAGGGCAGAAAGAGCCTGAAAAAGATGCTGAGTCACAAACTGAAAAATCAACCCGGACTAAAGGATCGGTCAGTTAACTATTTGGTCGGGTGGGAGGGTGGGGTGGGGTGCATGAAGGGAGGGATGGCGGGGGCTTTCTTTTCCTTTCTTTTCTTTTCTGTGCTGTGATGGAAGGAAGGAGGGATGCGGGGGTGGATGGATACGCGTCGTGGGGGGGGGGCTGTTGCGTTGTTGCCATGTCCATTAGTGCGCGTGCGTCATTTTGAAACTGGGGCTGACCTGAGCAGTAATGAGTGAGTCGTTGCAGCTCTCTGTTTGAAGATTCAACTGAGAAGGTCCTGTCTCTGTCTGAGAGGGAAAGGAACGATGGATGGGTGGAGAGATGGGTGATGCAGGAACCAGCATGCATTTGGGGCCCTCCTTGCATACATTCATTTTCATATAGACATCTTTTTCAGTATGTATGAAATGGATGCACGAATGCATGCAGGATCCAGCATTTGGGGCCCGTCAAATTTGCGCGTCTGACTGACCTCTTGGAGATGGCCAGGGTGGGTTTGTCTGTTTGTTTGTCTTTCGGAATTTCTGTTTGTGTCTTTGTTTGGTTGGTTGGTTGGCTGTTTGTTTGTTTGTCTCTCGGACTTTCTGTTTGTGTTGTGCACATCAACGGGGGGGAGCATATGAAGAGAAGAGACGATCGAGTAGGGATCCCTCAGCGTCGACAACAGAAAAGAAAAGAATGCATGACTCTTCCTCTCTTCTTTTTTGGTCTCTCTTTTCTGCCCTTCTTTCTTTTTCACTGGGTATCTGTCTGCCTTTGTGTGTGGGTTTGCGTCAGCGTGTGGTTGTCTCTGTCAGGTGTTTACTTACGACGTTTGTGTACACATACAGATTCACATACACGTATACTGTGTTCATGCATTAAGGGCACTTGTGCGTGTGTGTTTCTGTGTGTGTGTGTGTGTGTGTGTGTGCAGATTTTGGGCCTTTGGGATGCGGTGATAACTCTCCAGGGAGAGTTTCAACTTTGGAAGGAGCGGAAGGAGGAGAGACAGAGGGGGGACAAGGAGAGAAATAGGAAGGAGAAGGAGAAGGAAGAGAAGAAAGCCAGCCAGCAGACATCAGAAGAAGGCGATTATGCGTCTAACCTTCAATGGAAGAAAACACTAAAAGACCAAGATCTCTCCTCAGGTGGAGGAGGAGGGAAAGGTCTCGCTGGCACGGATCTTTTGCGCCCCCCCCCCCACCCAGTGGGGCCATCATCAGAGCACTTTCAGAGTAGCCATATGGAGGCGGCAGGAGACCATTCGTTCGACCAACAGACACACGAACACCCCCATCATCAACATCAACACCACCCGTCACAGGCACAGCAGCTGCAGCCTCCCGCCTTCCCCCCTCCTCTCACCTTCTCACCCGAGAACGCTGCAGCCCACTCGGCTCGTCCTTGTACTCCTCGAGGGAATTCCTCTCTCCCCCCCCTTCCAATATCTCCTTCCGGCTGTTTGTCTCTCAATGCATTCTCTGACGGTTACCACCACCTCCTTCCCCATGGGGGTCTGCAGCATGGGCACACCTCCCCCCCTCTGACCGCTCCGGGCTCCCACCAACACCCCCAAGTGACTGCGGGAATGCACGGACCCCGCACCGGTGTGTCTCCTCTACGCCCTCCCTACCCCCCTCCACTGGCTCCTCTGCCCCCGGTCCCTCAAACAGCCGCAGAGGAGGATCTTTAGCTCTTCTCTGACTTCTTTCTTCCTGTGCGTCTGTCTGGGCAGAGAAGGAAAACAAAAAGAACAATTGACGCACGCAATCCCTCCTTTCCTTGCGTGCGTCAATCCTGTCTTTCTTTCTGTGCATCTGTCTGGGCAGAGAAGGAAAACAAAAAGAACAATTGACGCACGCAATCCCTCCTTTCCTTGCGTGCGTCAATCCTGTCTTTCTTTCTGTGGGTCTGTCTGGGCAGAGAAGGAAAAGAGAAGAAACGCATAGTCTGTTTGGCAGTGCTCCGTTTTATGTGTTGGCGAGCATTGTCGCCTTGTAAGTGCATCTGTTTCTGTTTTTCGCATGCCAGTAAATCACTCTTCCTACTCTTCCCCCCTCTCCACAAGCAAGATTGCCTTTTGTTCTTCCAAAAGGAAAGACGAAAGGCAAACAAAACGATGCGCTTCTTAATCTTGTGATTTTAAAAAAAGAAGGGACAAAAAGACAAAAACAGAAATCGACAGACAGACAGACAGACAGATGGGTTCATTCATTCACTGCTTCATGAGAGAGAAACAAAGCCTGCAGGAGAGTGAGGACCTCCACAAAAGGGGGGGAGAAGGGGAGACGGGGTAGCTGCAATTTGCATGGGACTTCATTCAACCTCCTTCTCTCCTCATTCCTGTGTTTTTTTTTCTTTCTGTTGTTTTGGAGCGTCCTTTTTTTTTTGGTTTAGTGGAGCGGTGTTTTCCACGACAGTCGACGAGAGACACGCCTTCTTCGGTCTGTTTCTCTGCACAAGAGCGGAAGGAAAAAAGGAAAGGCTGTCAATCGAAGCTTCACTGCCCCTGGCGTTGCTTCCTTCCTTCCTTCCTGGTTTTCCCTTCCTCTTTCTGCGCGCGCAGAAAGAAGGGAAGCGGACGAGGCCACTAGTGCTGCATAGGACACAGGAAGGAAGAATACAAACAAGAAAAAGAGACGTGGAAGGAAGAAAAAAGAATGAGAGAAAGCAAAGGAAGGGAAGCAATGTGCGCCTGTATGTAGACTGATTGCCCTCTTGAGACAGACCAACTCAAAAGCCTTCTCAGTCTGTCTGTCTCTCTCTCTGCAACTGTCAGGCTGGCAGGAGAGGAATCAAACGACGGGAGCGATACCCTCTCTCCCTCCTGTCTTCTTCTTCCTCAGTCCAGACGCAGTCACTTAGAAAAGAAAAGAAAGGAAGGCAGAAAGAAAGAAAGAAAGAAAGAAACGAACGTTTTTTTTCATCGATCCATCTGTTCTTGTCTCCCCCCCCCCTCCTTTCTCTGCCTGTCTCTGTCTCTGTCTCTCCTCCTTGGTCCCTCCCTCCTGTCCTTTCCAGTGACTCTTTTTTTTACTCGTTGCGGTTCTTCTCTTTTGCATTGATGAGTGCATGTGCGAGGACAAGGAAAGGGAAGGGAAGGGGGGTTTGTCGGTCAGTCTGAGTCTTCGTGGTCAGTCGGGAGTAGACGTGCCCCATCCATCCATCCATCGATCCATCCATCGCGTGAGACAACGGGGGGACAGAGGAGAGGAGTGGGCCTTAGTTGGCCTCGTGGAGGGGTGGGGGGGGAGAGGGGTGTCTGTTTGAATTTCCATCTTCTTTTTTCATGTACGTCGCACAGAGGAAACTGACTGCCAAAGAGCGTGTGTTGGCCAACAGACAGACAGGCTGGCACGCGCACATGACATTGATTGAGCAAGGAAGAGAGAAAGGGGATTAGAAAAGCTAAAAGCGCTCACCCCACTATCTGTTCCTTTGTATGCGTTTTTCCTTCTTTGTCTTCTTCCCTCACTTCCCACCCACCCGCGTTGATTCGTTGGTTTGCCTAGCTGCCCATGTGTTCGTCCCTCTAAGTACACAAAAAAAGACATCCAATGCAGGCGAGGAGAAGAAAAAAAAGGGGGGGACGCCATCTTGGTCGAAAAGAAAACAAAAGAAAAGGAGGAATCCAAAGGTACGTACGTGCTTTGGCGCTCCTGCGGAGGGTGGAGGAGGGAGGGATGGGCGGGCCATCCTCTCTCCCTCTTTTTTTTTTTTTTTCGTTTCGAGCTTCAGTCTGTCTCTCTCTGTCTGTCTAAGTACATGAAATGAACTGAGGTGAAAGGAGAAAAAAGACGTCATGTCCGTCCCGCTTACTAAGTACATAGCACCAAATGAAGATCGAAAGATGTGAAGAGAAAGGGGGTCGGGGGGATTCAATAATCGCCAGAGATTCTGACAACAGTGCGCGTCGAAAAGGAGAAGTGCATGCATGATTATATCAAGAAGAATTTTGGGGGGGATCAGCTTCGTTGTGGGTTACTGCGGTTGTCTTTTTTTTGGCCGCGGTTCACTCTTCCCTTCTTCTTTTTCTTTCTGGCCGGAACAAGGGTCATTGGCTTATTCTCTTCGTTGAAAAACAAGGAGGGAGAAAAGAAAGGCATTTCCCTCCCTCCCAGTCTGTGACAGATTCTGTACTTCTAGAAACACATCTGTCATCGCCCATCCCATCCTTGCAAGGTGTGTGGCGTGTGTGCCGTTGCTCGTGCTCGCCAGACGACCTGATTTTCCTTTTTGTGCCTGTCTCTCTTCTCTCCCGCTGTCTCTGGGTGTCGGCACTTCTCCCTTTGTGTGTGTGTGTGTGTGTTTGTGTGTCTGCCTCCCTCGCTGGCTGTCTGTTCGTTCGTTTGTCCGTTTCCGAAACGGTCTCTGTACTCTATTTGTCTGTCTGTCTGTCTGCATGTTTTGTGTCGCACCAACCCTGATCTTATTTGTCTTCCTATTTGTCTGTCTTTCTCTCTGCCTGTCTACAACGCAAACGAAACGTTCGTGCGAGACCGTGTGTGTGTGTGTGTGTGTGTGTGTGTGTGTAAAATCCATGCATATGTGTGAAACGTCAACATCATCAATCAAACACAGGTTCGTGTTTTATTCCCTACCTAGTCCCTGTGTGTGCATGTACGTGTGTGCGGGAGGGGCGTGGAGGGAGAAGAGATTCACCTCTCCTCCCCTCCTGAAAGAAAAGAGAGGACCTTTTCCTGTTCATTTGTCTGAAAGAAAAGAGAGGCGTGAGGGAGGAGGGGGCGTCTGTTCTTTCTTTCTTTCTTTTGTTCCCTCCTGGACTGGCTCTCTCTCTCTCTCTCTCTCTCTCTCTCTCTCCGTCTCCGCACGTCTTCTGGCGTGGCTGGTTATTAAAGAAAAAAGAAGGGGACCCATGCAGAGAGAACGAACGGAGGATGTAAACGGGAAGGGGTGCTGCTTGAGAGGATGGTCCGTGTTCCTGTCTGTCTTGTCTGTCTCGTTTTTTCGGAAGGAAAGAAAGAAAGAAAGAATTACGGATGGGATGCGTGTGTTGATGAAAGAAAAGAAATGGGCATTTGCAGAAAGGAGAGAGAAAGACAAAGGCCGACAGACAAAACTTTTTTTTGTTGTGCTTCTTGCTTGTTGGTCTAGGTCTTCCACCGGGATCAGGTACATGTCTCTCTCTCTCTCTCTCTCTGTGTGTGTGTGTGTGTGTGTGTGTGTGTGTGTGTGTAAATCCCTCCTCCTCCTGTGGGTTTAAAGACGGAGCATTCCCTGTTGCTCCGTTCTCTCTGTTTCATTCACCCTTTCGATTGTTCTGTTTCTTTGGTTCTTCTACACATAAGTGGGAGGGAACTGCAGTTCGCGCATCGGTTGGCTGAAAGTTTTTGTTTTGTTTTGTTTGTGTGTCCTTGTTTCTTTCTTTGTGGTCGGGGGGTTGCTTGGACACCCGATTGACGCACGCAAGGACGATCCAAATTTTGCGTGCGTCAATGGGGTTGCTTGGACCCCCGATGATCATTCATTCCTTTTTGCTGCAGCTCTGCTTGCTGCTTGGTTTTTTGTCTGTGTAGAGCGGGGGGAGGAAGGAAGGGGGGAGGAGTCGGTTTAAAACTCTCCTTCCTCTATCTTCCCGGCTGGGTCGTGCGGTTGGTGTCATGATGAGTTGTCTGCCACTGAGAGAGAGCGCCAAAAGAAGAAAAGAAAAACACAGAAGAGAATGAAGAAAGGGAAAAAGGAAAAGAGAAGACGATATAGTCTGTCAGAGTGTGTGTGTGTGTCTGTCAGTCAGTCAGTCTGCCTGTCGGTCTGTCTGAAAACGAAGTCATTGAGTGTTTCTTCCTTTCTTTCCGGTCGCACGCCTTTCTGACTGTTGAGAACAGGAGGGAAGGAAAAACGGAGAGAAGAAGAAGAGACAGGTGGGTGGTTGTAAAGAGATGAGAAGGAAACACAGGGGTGAAGGGGTGGATAAGTACATGTGAGTGCATGAAAGTAAGCAAACAAGCAAGTGAGGTGGCTCCTCTCTTTCCCCATTTCGCAACAGAAATAGAGATGTGAGGGAAGGAGGGAGGAGGTATGCTTGATGTGATTCCACTCTTCATTGAAGGAAGAGAGGCAAACGGTGGAGCAAGCGAGGAAGTGCCCTGGAAGGAAGGGGGGAGTCGAGAGTCTGTCTGTCGATGCGTCACAGCGAGGAAATGGAAGGGTAGGGGGCATGGGGGTTGGGGAGGGAGTAAGTTCATGCTGGACTACCTCTGTTTGTGTCTCTCTCTGTGTGTGCGTTGTTGGTCCTTCTTTCCTATTCCCCCTCTCTGCGTGTTGGGAGGGGGGGGCGTCAGGTCTATTTCTCTCCTTTCGTTCTTTCCTTCTTTCTCTTTCTTCCTTCCTTCCTTCCTTCCTTCTCTTGTTCGAAAGGAACGAGAAGGAAGGACGGGTCGAGAGAAAGGACAGTACGCGGAGAGGAGGGGGTGGTAGCTTGCCTGGCGAGATTGCTTGACTGACTGACTGAGGGACGATGGTAGACCCCGTGCCAACCCTTCTGTTCTGTTGGAATTTCTCTTTTATGGGGGGGGGGGCGTTCCTCTATTCTAGACTTTGCATTCGTTCGTGTGTTGCATGGGAAGGTGCGTTGGTTTCTTTCCCATGTGTTTCTTTTCTCGTCTGTGCACAGGGGAAATGAGAGAGGGAGTCAGTAAGACGTTTCTTCTTTGCTTCCCCTCTTCATCTTTCACTCAATGAACCAAGAGTCTGTCTGTCTCTCAGTCTTTCTTTCTGTGGTGGTCTGTAAACAAAATGTGAAGTCATCTTGGCTGTCACTGAAGAAAAAGAAGTCTGTTTCTCCCCCTCGCGCTTTCTCTTGTCTGCTTTTGACGAATGAGTGAAAAAACTCCTCCGAGGCGATGAGGGGTACGTTGGGTAGGGGGTAGGGGGTGGGTGAAATGCTAGGGGGCTGTGTTGTTGGGGGGAGACAGAAGGCTGGGGGGGGGTCTTTCCTGCCTTGTCTGATTGAAAGCAGAAGTGCATGCATGCCCTCAACCAAAGCAATCACTATCGATCGGAGAACAAGCAGAACGTGTGCAGGTGCGTGTGTGGAGCAGCATCTTGACTCCAAATGCATTTGCATGTGTGATGGATGCGTCACGGTGGACAGAAACAAGAGAGAACTGACTGGCCACGGCGCGGTCTGCTGGCTTCATGGAGGCATGGGGGAGCCATTCAGAGCATCAACGTAGTAGTAGAACAATGAATGTGAGAGAGCGGATCGCTCTGTCACGCATTTTCGCCATTCACTCACATCATTCATGCTCAGAAGGAAAAAGCAAGCGACATGCAGAGAAGAGACGCTTTCTTTTCTGTTCCCACCTTGGCATGACATGACGATGTCAGGTGCTCGTTCTTTCGATTCGATGTGGGCCATCGATTTTTCCTCGATTCGTGCCAGGCAGAGTGAGACAAGCACGCAAAGAATAAACAAACAAACAAACTTGATCCACCCTTACGTCTCTTTTCTTCAGACAACTTGAATCGATCCGATGAGGGCGGATAATCTTGTTATGCACAAATGCATGCAGAGTGATCTAGAGAGTGAAGAGGAAGGAGGGGAGTATTTGTTGATCGGCAGGACTGCTCGATGAGAAATCTTTCTTGAATTCTTTGCAGCTTTCCCGACGAAGTTTCGTCTCTTTAGCTCTCCCACTTTGTCCTTCCTGTCTTTCTGAGACTTTCTCTGTCCCGTGTCTTGTCTTGCGTGACAAGTTGCTAGGACAAGTTGTGTCTCTTTGTTTTCACCTTAAGCGTCAAGCAACCTTTCGTTCAATCAATCACAGGGCCTGAAATAAGTTAAGCACTCATTCACTCTCCCATTTAAGTCTCATTCAAGACGTCTTATTGTGTTGAATTTTATTGAAACTTAATATTTTCTAGGCATGTCACAACAAAAAAAAAAAAAGAAAAAAAGTTTCTAGAAAAACGAGTTATCTACTTTTTTTTTCTTTTTTTTCTTTTTTTTTTTGCCTGCAACACCTTGCAACACTTGTGTAACACCCGTGCAATAGCTAAACAACAGTTGTTTTAGACTAAGAAAAAGGGGGGGCATTGACTTAAAGTTTGTTCCTAGCATCTGGCCTATGCGTCTTTCGTCTTTTCCTTCTGTCCCGGTTACTGCTCTCGCTGCTAGCTCTCTCTCTCATGCGACCTCATACTTGACGCTCCTCCGTCCGAATGCCTTCTTTAGCATTTGCTAAGTACTTCCTATCCCTCAGTCATGACCAGCGCACTGCTACTCCTCCTTCCTCCTAGCCCTCCCCCTGCACTCCTCTGGTCCCCCGAATGCACGCGCTTACCGTTTTCAGGTGGGCAATCTGCAGTCGGGCTTGGATCTGGCTGCACGTCTTGCTCACGTATTGCCCCCATTTCTCACTCAATCACTCTGCCACCCTCTTCAAGAACATCTTAGCCTCCCCCTCCATCGTTCCGTCGACCGCACTCACGAGTGGGGTGAAGTCACACCCTCTGTCCACGCTTGCCTGCCCATGTTTCCTCTTCTTTTCTTCTGCTGCTGCTTAGAAAAAAAAAAAGAAAAAAAAAAGTACCTGATAAAGAGAGTTATTTACTTTTTTTTTCTTTGTGATACCCCTAGAATATTTTGATGATTAAGTACAACTCAAATCCAAATAAAATTTAATTCATTATTCATATATAAGGTTATAAACTGAATGGTAAACGTTAGGCATTGTCAAAGAGTCACTGACATCTTAATATCTATGGGTCACGAAAAAGGCGATATTGCTAAATATCGTACAATATCGCTTTGTCCGACTATCGCTTGTACCCGATATCACGATATTTAGCGATATTAATATAGGTCTAGATATAGGTACGATATTGTATGATATTAGGCGATATTTGTAATATCGGGTAGGCGATATTATACGATATTTATAATATCGGGTAGGCGATATTGTACGATATTAAGCGATATATACAATATCGGCCATGCGATATTGAACGATATTAAACGATATTCATAATATCATGTACGTAGGCGATATTATACGATATTTGCCGATATTTATGAAGAAATGAATGAATGAAAGAAGGAAGGAAGACTAGGAGGAAGCCTGAGGAACTTGAAGGAAGGAAGGAAGGACTCGGAAGGAAGGAAGGAAAGAAGGAAGGAAGGAAGGAAGGAAGGAAGGAAGAAAGAAGGAAGAAAGAAGGAAGAAAGGGAAGGAAGAAAGGGGAGGAAGAAAGGGAAGGAAGAAAGGAAGGAAGGGAAGAAGGAAGGAAGGAAGAAGGAAGGAAAGAAGGAAGAAATGCCAGTGGAGAGAGAAGGATGCATTGCACAAAACCTGATTTAATTGTCAGAGTTGCAGCTTAAAGTTGACCTAGGAACCACCCACACCCAGAGATTTGGTGGGGCTCCAGAGACAGAAACAGCCGCGGTGAAAAACTTGTATCTTCCCTTGGTTTCCTCGGTGACATCAGGCCCCCCTCTGACCATTCCGAAGTCGTCTTGGCCCCCGTCAATGGCTCCAACCACAAACTCTTTCTCGGCAGTTCGGACCCTGCCGTCCCTCTGTGTAAAGGGCTCCATCAGGGAATACTCTCCGACAAACACACGGATGAAAGGAAGTCTCTCAGGATGGAAGGAAGGAAGGAAGGAAGGCAGGAAGGAAGGAAGGAAGGAAGGAAGGAAGGACGAAAGGGAAGGAAGGAGGAAAGGAAGCAAGAAAGGGAAGGAAGGAAGGAAGGAAGGAAGGGAGGAAGGTCTCGCGAAGGAAAATGTTTGCCTCGCTGTTGTGAGGATGGAGAGAGAGGAAAAGAGAGACGTCGAACTCGGGGAGGATACACTCACTGTTCGTGCTGTGGAACCGATGAGAAGTCTCCTTTCTGTCAGCACAAGGGTCTGTCTCACGAAGGAAAATGTTTGCCTCGCTGTTGTGTGGATGAGGAGAGAGGAAAAGAAGGAGAGACGTCGAGCTGGGGGAGGATACACTCACTGTTCGTGCTGTGGAACCGATGAGAAGTCTCCTTTCTGTCAGCACAAGGGTCTGTCTCGCGAAAGGAAATGTTTGCCTCGCTGTTGTGTGGATGAGGAGAGAGGAAAAGAAAGAGAGATGTCGAGCTGGGGGAGGATACACTCACTGTTCGTGCTGTGGAACCGATGATGAGTGTCCTTTCTGTCAGCACAAGGGTCTGTCTCGCGAAAGGAAATGTTTGCCTCGCTGTTGTGTGGATGAGGAGAGAGGAAGAGAAAGAGAGACGTCGAGCTGGGGGAGGATACACTCACTGTTCGTGCTGTGGAACCGATGAGAAGTCTCCTTTCTGTCAGCACAAGGGTCTGTCTCGCGAAAGAAAATGTTTGCCTCGCTGTTGTCTGGATGAAAAGAGAGGAAGAGAAAGAGAGACGTCGACCTGTGGGAGGATACACTCAATGCTTGTGCTGCGGAACTGCTGAGAAGTCTCCTTTCTGTCAGCACAAGGGTCTGTCTCGCGAAGGAAAATGTTTGCCTCGCTGTTGTGTGAATGGAGAGAGAGGAAAAGAAAGAGAGACGTCGAGCTGGGGGAGGATACACTCACTGCTTGTGCTGCGGAACTGCTGAGAAGTCTCCTTTCTGTCAGCACAAAGGTCTGTCTCGCCAAGGAAAAATGTTTCCCCGCTGTCGTACGGATAGCGGATGCCGAGAGACGAAACGAAAGAGATGAGCACTCTACAAACACGACACACTAGGATGCGCAGCGCCAATGCTCCAAGCGACCTTCATTTTTGCCTCAAAGACAGGTTGACAGGCCGACAGGAGAACTCTGGAAAAAGCCGTAACAAGGATACACTCTCAAAAATCAGTGGAGACGACGGAGGGAAAATCACAGCTGTACTGAGGCCAGCGTAATGCATGGGGAAGCGATGGAGCTCTGCAATGTGCAATGGAAACATCTGAATCTCCAAGCAGTTCAGAGCCAACTGAATCTTTTTGAACTGATCGAAGGAACGCAGAGATACGCAGAGTTGTTGCGGCAGTTTTGCGATCGACGTTTATAGCAGATGCATTAATTGAAGCGAATTTCGGGAAATTCGGCTGCGGCCGGGGCCGGTGCACATGCATGCAGTGGACCTCGCACGCGCCCGTATGGATGCACTGCATGCATGCATGCATCATTGCATGAAGCTGATTTTTTTTTTTTTTTTTTGCATGAAGCTGATTGTCTGACCTTCATGCATGCAGACTGTGCATGGCCTGTTTCAATG
>JAHBMJ010002416.1:15892-19021 GCA_018398765.1 Chromera velia | reverse complement strand
ACACACACACACACACACACACATACACACACACACATACATATGCCCAGAAAGAGAGAGAGAGAGAGAGAGAGAGAGAGAGAGAGACAGAGAGAGAGACAGAGAGAGAGAGAGAGAGAGAGAGAGAGAGAGAGAGAGAGAGAGAGAGAGAGAGAGAGACAGAGAGAGAGACAGAGAGAGAGAGAGAGAGAGAGAGAGAGAGAGAGAGACTTTGACAGATAGACAGACAAACAGACAGACAGACACACACACACACATACACACACACACATACACACACACATACATACACACATACACACACACACACATACATGTGCACGCATATACCATTCACATACAGAAACGCAAATGTGTACACATCATGCACAGTACACGCACATACACAGAAAAGCAAGAAGCTAGGCAAGAAAAGATATTCATAGATAGAGAAAAAGAGACAGAAGAAAAGAAAGAGAAAGAAAGAGAGAGAGAGAGAGAGAAAGGGAGAGGAACGAATGATATTTGTAAGTTTAGAGGGATACGCCTCAGTGTTGATATTCCTCATTGGATGCTTTGTACTGCACCTGACAACTACCATGTAGTAAAAAAAGCATGTGCAACAGACAGAGGCAAAGAGAGAGCCGAGGAGACAAAGAGAGAGAAAGAGCAACCAGAGCAACAGAAAGAGTTCATCACATACTGGTGCACACTATCGACTATTCAAAGGTATATACAGTACGCGTGGGAGCTAGTTCTACAGGCTGACATATGCATGCGGGGGCAAACACACATGTACGCACACATATACACACATATATATACACACACATACACATACACACACACACACACACATATATACACACACACACATACATATGCGCGCGCGCACGTGTGCGCGCATATGCACGCACGTACCATTCATATACACAATCACGTACATAAATGCAAATGTATACACATCATGCACAGCATACGCACATGCACAAAAAAGCAAGAAGAGATATTCATAGACTAGGGGGGGGCACTCTGAAAGGTTATGGTAGATTTTGAGCCTAGAATGACATAAAATGTGAACAAAAACAGATTTTCGCGAGCTAGTCCGGCAACCTGGAGCTCTGCTTGGTCAAGTTACGTCAAAATCTGATGTTTTTGAAGTGTAAGCTACATGGTTACTTTGGGTTACCCCCTTTTTATCTTTGTCACATAAAGAGGTTACAGGTTACCCGGTTATAAGCATTTTAACCTCAGTAACCAACCAAATTTTCAACTTTTAAAAATATTTAAAATGATGTTTAAAACACATTTGAATGCTTCTTGAGGGAGGTTACTTCATTTTTGAGGGGGGTCAAAAAAGGTTACGGGTTACCCGGTTACGGGGGGTTTCGGGGCAAAGTGAGTGTGACACATCATTTTTCATCATTTTTGACCAGAACCTGAATTGTTTAACAATCTTGAGGCCAGTTTTATGAACAACCAAACGTAATTAATCGATTAGCACCACTTTTGACTGATAGTTACATGTCAGACGTTGTAGGAAGGGGGTGTAGGGTTAGTAACCATGGTGTAACCGGCTGAAGTGCCCCCCCCTATAGATATACAGAGAGAAAGAGTGCACGAGCAAGCAAGGGGGCTGCACTGTGGATATACCTAAGCTTCACCCCTAACTTTTCCTACATCTTTTTACACTATATATTATATCCCAAGTTATAAGGTTAAAACTAGCAGACGAAGCACATTCTAGAGTGTTATGTTGGGCTATTCTCAAGCTCTAGTTCAACTTCAGTCTTGAGAAATGTCAGTCTAAAGTTGTGTCGCCAGGTTTTGTTGGGCTTGTTGCCTGTTGGGCTCTGTTGGGCCTTTCATCAGCTGCATGACAGGTCATGAAGCCCAACAGTGCCCAACAGAGCCCAACAAGGTTCCCTCCCTTCCCTACAAGCTTGTCTCACACGCCAGGTCCACATATCAAAGCATATGAATACAACAGACACCATTTAAGACATTCAGCGCTGCACATTGGTGCAGTATAAGCCTAAAACTCTTCGTAAAACGTTCACAATACACCAAAGAAAATGGAGACAGACCTGCACACACAATGTAGACAAATGTATACTCCTTGTGCTTAACCTTTCTAACTCATTCATTAAGTCATCCCCGTTCATCGGCAGTCATTTCGGAGTGATCAATTTCATTCCACAGACGAATCAAACATTTTATTTCCTTCATCATGATTGTGTGTGTTATGCATGTTGGGAGTGTTTATTGGGCTGTTGGGCCGTGTTAGGCTTTCTTGTTGGGCGTGTTGTATGTTGAGCGTGTTGGGCGCCCAACAGCTTCCTAGCAAGGTGAAGCCCAACAGTACAACAAGCCCAACAGCCCAACAAAACCTGGCGACACGAAGTTTTTTATAAAAATGAATGCATGTTTCTAGCCCAACATAAAAACTAATATTACTGTCATATTCTCTATAATTTATAGTTTTTGGTTATTTATGAAACTTCTTGCATAACATTCCTAGATTTTTGTCTGTTTTTCTTTAAAGTCAGGGGTCATGATCTACCTATATGTAGAGTGCGGCCCCCTAGGCGAGCAAGCCAAAAAGAAAGGGAGGCAAAGATAGAGAAAAAGAAACAGAAGAAGAGAAAGAGAGAGAGAGAGAGAGAGAGAGAGAGAGAGAGAGAGAAAGAGAGAAAGAGAGAGCTAAAAAGAGATAAATGACACGTGTAAGTCCAGAAGGATATGTTTCAGTGTTGATGTTCCTCATTGGATGCTTTATACTGCACCTGACAAATGCAATGTAGCAAAAGAAGTATGTGCAACAGACAGAGGCAAAGAGAGGGCCGAGGAGACAGCAAGATACTGACGCACACTATCGACTATTCAAAGGTATACATGGTATGTGTGGGAGCTAGTTTCACAGGCTGATATATGCACGCGGGGGCAAACATACACGCGTGCGCGCGCACACACACATACATACATACAGAGAGAGAAAGAGAGGAAGGGAGGAAGGCAGGGAGGGAGGGAGGGAGGGAAAAAGAGAGAATCTCTCATCGATATGCTTGCCTCTACTGCCTTAGAAAAACATTGTCACTTCGATTCGTCTCCTTTTCATGGTTCTTTTTGAAAAAGCACAGGCAATTTTGA
>JAHBMJ010002416.1:3392-10892 GCA_018398765.1 Chromera velia | reverse complement strand
AGAGAGACAGAGAGACAGAGAGACAGACAGAGAGAGAGAGAGAGAGAGAGAGAGAGAGAGAGAAAGAGAGAGAGACAGACAGAGAGAGACAAAGAAAGCATAAAAAAAAGAAAGAAAGAAAAAAAGAAAGAAAGAGATAGACAGAGAGAGAGAGAGAGAGAGAGAAGACGTCTTGGTAAAAGCAGAGGATGGACTGACTGAACGATAAAAGGACAATGAAGAGGAAGAAACGAACGAAGGGTGGAACAATAGCAAATTTAGAGGAATAAAAGTTTTGAACAAGAAAGGCCGTGCATCTCTTCTTCTCTCCAGCTTTTCCATTCTCTTTTTGTCCGAGCTTGTAGAGTGTGAAGACAGCAGAACTTCGAGTGAGAAGGCTTGAATTCAGACCAAAAACCTCCTCTTTTTCTTCTTGAAGTTCTTTTTTAAAAAACAAATTTCCCTTTGTTGTCTCTTGCCCTGACTTGACTTGCAGTGTCTAAAGATGGGCCCTCTGGTGTCTCTTCCTCCTCTTCTTCTTCTTTTTCTTCCTCCGCGCGTGCTCGCGGGAGTTTTCGAGGTGGTCAGTCCACTGAGAGAAAGGGGTGCCGACAAGATGAAGTATGTACGCAATTCTCTTGAACTTCCCTTTTGTATAGTTTCATGTGTTGCCTGCCGAGCCGTCTGGCAAAAGAAAGCTCGAGGAAAAATTAATCGAATCAAGTGAGTGAAGGAATGAAGGGCAGACGCGCGGAAAGCAGAACGGAAGCGAGAAAGGAGCGAGTTGGAACAGCTAAGGAAGAAAAGACGGAAGAAGGATGTCAAGAAGGAAGCCTTAGGATAAAGAAGGGCTGAAAAAAGTAAATGAGGAAAAGAAAGAAGAGAGCACGGACGAGGAGGGAGGGGGTATAGACAGGTACTAGCCAGAAGGGTAGAGAATACATACGCTAGGATGGAAACGGTCAGGGAGAGAAAGATGTATGCATGGGTAGATTTTGAGTCAATTCACTCATTCGGCCGTCTGCCAGCCAGTCCGTCTGAGGGTCAGTCAGGCAGTCGGTCGGTCGGTCGCCATTGGTTGCTTGGTCAGTTAGGTAGAGAAGCAAGCAGTTAAGCAGGAAGAGAACAAAAGAAAGGAAGCAACGTACATGTATAAAGCAAAAAAAAAAGAGAAGGAAAAAAACAAATGAACGAACGAAAGAACGAACCAACGAAAGAAAGGAAAAAAAAAAAGTATAAAAGAAAGCACAAAAGAAAGAAAGAAAGAAAGAAAGAAAGAAAGAAAAAAAGAAAGAAAGAAAGAAAGAGAGAGATAGACAGAGAGAGAAGGAAAGAGAGAGATAGACACAGAGAGAGAGAGAGAGAGAGAAAGAGAGAGGGACAAAAAAAAAAAAGAAAGAAAGAAAGAAAGAAAGAGAGAGAGAGAGAGAAAGAGAGAGAGAGACAGAGAGATAGAGAGACAGAGAGACAGAGAGAGAGAGAGAGAGAGAGAGAGAGAGAGAGAAAGAGAGAGAGACAGACAGAGAGAGACAAAGAAAGCATAAAAGAAAGAAAGAAAAAAAGAAAGAAAGAGATAGACAGAGAGAGAGAGAGAGAGAGAGAGAGAGAAGACGTCTTGGTAAAAGCAAAGGATGGACTGACTGAACGACAAAAGGATAATGAAGAGGAAGAAACGAATAAAGGGTGGAACAATAGCAAATTTAGAGGAATAAAAGTTTTGAACAAGAAAGGCCGTGCATCTCTTCTTCTCTCCAGCTTTTCCATTCTCTTTTTGTCCGAGCTTGTAGAGTGTGAAGACAGCGGAACTTCGAGTGAGAAGGCTTGAATTCAGACCAAAAACCTCCTCTTTTTCTTCTTGAAGTTCTTTTTTAAAAAACAAATTTCCCTTTGTTGTCTCTTGCCCTGACTTGACTTGCAGTGTCTAAAGACGGGCCCTCTGGTGTCTCTTCCTCCTCTTCTTCTTCTTTTTCTTCCTTCGCGCGTGCTCGCGAGAGTTTTCGAGGTGGTCAGTCCACTGAGAGAAAGGGGTGCCGACAAGCTGAAGTATGTACGCAATTCTCTTGAACTTCCCTTTTGTATAGTTTCATGTGTTGCCTGCCGAGCCGTCTGGCAAAAGAAAGCTCGAGGAAAAATTAATCGAATCAAGTGAGTGAAGGAATGAAGGGCAGACGCGCGGAAGGCGGAACGGAAGCGAGAAAGGAGCGAGTTGGAACAGCTAAGGAAGAAAAGACGGAAGAAGGATGTCAAGAAGGAAGCCTTAGGATAAGGAAGGGCTGAAGAAAGTAAATGAGGAAAAGAAAGAAGGGAGCACGGACGAGGAGGGGCGGGGTATAGACAGGTACTAGCGAGAAGGGTAGAAAATACGCATGCTATGACGGAAACGGTCAGGGAGAGAAAGATGTATACACAGGTAGATTTTGAGTTAATTCACTCATTCGGCCGTCCGCCAGCCAGTCCGTCTGAGGGTCAGTCAGGCAGTCGGTCGGTTGGTCGTCGTCGGTCGCTTGGTCAGTCAGGTAGAGAAGTAAGCAGTCAAGCAGGAAGAGAACAAAAGAAAGGAAGCAACGTACATGCATAAATTAAAAAAAAAAGAGAAGGAAAAAAACAAATGAACGAACGAAAGAAAGGAAAAAAAAAAAGAAAGCACAAAAAAAAGCATAAAAGAAAGAAAGAAAGAAAGAAAGAAAGAAAGAAAACAGAAAGAGAGAGATAGACAGAGAGAGAAGGAAAGAGAGAGATAGACAGAGAGAGAGAGAGAGAGAGAGAGAGAGAGAGAAAAGACGTCTTGGCAGAAGCAAAGGATAGACTGACTGAACGACAAAAGGACAATGAAGAGGAAGAAACGAACGAAGGGTAAAACCAATAGCGAATTTAGAGGAACAAAAATAGCGAACAAGAAAGGCCGTGCATTTCTTCTTCTCTCCGGCTTTTCCGTTTTCTTTTTGTCTGAGCTTGTAGAATGTGAAGACAGTGGAACTTCGAGTGAGAAGGCTTGAATTTAGACCAAAAACCTCCTCTTTTTCTTCTTGAAGTTCTTTTTTAAAAAACAAATTTCCCTTCGTTGTCTCTTGCCCTGACTTGACTTGCAGTGTCTAGAGACGGGCCCTCTGGTGTCTCTTTCTGCTCTTCTTTAGTCCTTTTCTTCTTCTTTTTCTTCCTCTGCGCATGCCCGCAGGAGTTTTTGAGGTGGTCAGTTCACTGAGAGAGAGGCCTGGGGTGCCGGCAAGATGAAGTATGTGCGCAATTCTCTTGAGCTCCCTTTTTGTATAGTTTCATGTGTTGCCTGCCGAGCCGTCTGGCAAAAGAATGCTCGAGGAAAAATTAATCGAATCAAGTGAGTGAAGGAATGAAGGGCAGACGCGCGGAAGGTGGAACGGAAGCGAGAAAGGAGCGAGTTGGAACAGCCAAGGAAGAAAAGACGGAAGAAGAATGTCAAGAAGGAAGCCTTAGGATAAGAAAGGGCTGAAAAAAGTGAACGAGGAAAAGAAAAAAGGAAGCACGGACAAGGAGAGGGGGGGCATAGACAAGTACTAGCGAGAAGGGTAGAGAATACATACGCCATGACGGAAACGGTCAGGGAGAGAAAGATGTATGCACGGGTGGATTTTGAGTCAATTCACTCATTTGGCCGTCCGCTAGCCAGTCTGTCTAAGGGTGAGTCAAGCAGTCGGTCGGTCAGTCACCGTCGGTCGCTTGGTCAGTCAGGTAGAGAAGTAAGCAGTCAAGCAGGAAGAGAATAAAAGAAAAAAAAGTAATGTACATATATAAAGCAAAAAAGAAAGAGAAGGAAAAAAACAAATGAACGAACAAAAGAACAAACCAACGAAAGAAAGGAAAAAAAAAAAGAAAGCACAAAAGAAAGCATAAAAGAAAGAACAAAAGAAAGAAAGAAAGAAAAAAAGAAAAAACAAAGAGAGAAATAGACAGAGAGAGAAGGAAAGAGAGAGACAGACACACAGAGAGAGAGAGAGAAAAAGAGAGAGAGAGAGAGAGAGAAAGAGAGAGAGACAAAAAAAGAAAGAAAGAAAGAAAGAAAGAAAGAAAGAAAGAGAGAGAGAGAGAGAGAGAGAGAGAAGACGTCTTGGCAGAAGCAAAGGATAGACTGACTAAACGACAAAAGGACAATGAAGAGGAAGAAACGAACGAAGGGTGGAACAATAGCAAATTTAGAGGAACAAAAGTAGCGAACAAGAAAGGCCATGCATCTCTTCTTCTCTCTGACTTTTCCGTTTTCTTTTTGTCTGAGCTTATAGAGTGTAAAAACAGCGGAACTTTAAGTGAGAAGGCTTGAATTCAGACTAAAACCCTCCTCTTTTTCTTCTTGAAGTTCTTTTTTTAAAAAACAAATTTCCCTTCGTTGTCTCTTGCCCTGACTTGACTTGCAGTGTCTAGAGACGGGCCCTTTGGTGTCTCTTCCTCCTCTTCTTCTTCTTCTTCTTTTTCTTCCTCCGCGCGTGCCCGCGGGAGCTTTTGAGGTGGTCAGTCCACTGAGAGAGAGGCCTGGGGTGCCGACGAGATGAAGTATGTACGCAATTCTCTTAAGCTTCCCTTTTGTATAGTTTCATGTGTTGCCTACCGAGCCGTCTGGCAAAAGAAAGCTCGAGGAAAAATTAATCGAATCAAGTGAGTGAAGGAATGAAGGGCAGACGCACGGAAGGTGGAACGGAAGCGAGAAAGGAGCGAGTTGGAACAGCCAAGAAAGAAAAAACGGAAGAAGGATGTTAAGAAGGAAGCTTTAGGATAAAAAAGAGCTGAAGAAAGTGAACGAGGAAAAGAAAGAAAGAAGCATAAACAAGGAGGGGGGGGGGCATAGACAGGTACTAGCAAGAAGGGTAGAGAATACATACGCCATGACGGAAACGGTCAGGGAGAGAAAGATGTATGCGTGGGTGGATTTTGAGTCAATTCACTCATTCGGCCGTCCGCCAGCCAGTCCGTCTGAGGGTCAGTCAGGCAGTCGGTCGGTTGGTCGTCGTCGGTCGCTTGGTCAGTCAGGTAGAGAAGTAAGCAGTCAAGCAGGAAGAGAATAAAAGAAAAGAAGCAACGTACATGCATAAAGCAAAAAAAGAAGAGAAGGAAAAAAACAAATGAACGAACGAAAGAACGAACCAACGAAAGAAAGGAAAAAAAAAAAGAAAGTACAAAAGAAAGCACAAAAGAAAGAAAGAAAGAAAGAAAGAAAGAAAGAAAATGAAAAGAGAGAGACAGATAGAGAGAGAAGGAAAGAGAGAGACAGACACACACACACACATACACACACAGAGAGAGAAAGAGAGAAAGAGAGAGAGACAGACAGAGAGAGACAAAAAAAAAAGAAAGAAAGAAAGAAAGAAAGAAAGAAAGAGACAGAGAGAGAGAGAGAGAGAGAGAGAGAGAGAAAGAGAGAGAGAGAGAAGACGTCTTGGCAGAAGCAAAGGATAGACTGACTGAACGACAAAAGGATAATGAAGAAGAAGAAACGAACAAAGGGTGGAACAATAGCAAATTTAGAGGAACAAAAGTAGCGAACGAGAAAGGCCGTGCATCTCTTCTTCTCTCTGGCTTTTCCGTTCTTTTTTTGTTTGAGCTTATAGAGTGTGAAGACAGCGGAACTTCGAGTGAGAAGGCTTGAATTCAGATCAAAAACCTCCTCTTTTTCTTCTTGAAGTTCTTTTTTAAAAAACAAATTTCCCTTCGTTGTCTCTTGCCCTGACTTGACTTGCAGTGTCTAGAGACAGGCCCTCTGGTGTCTCTTCCTCCTCTTCTTCTTCTTTTTCTTCCTCCGCACATGCCCACGAAAGTTTTTGAGGTAGTTAGTCCACTGAGAGAGAGAGGGGTGCCGACGAGATGAAGTATGTGCGTAATTCTCTTAAGCTTCCCTTTTATATAGTTTTGTGTGTTGCCTGCCGAGCCGTCTGGCAAAAGAATGCTCGAGGAAAAATCAATTGAAGCAAGTGAGTGAAGGAATGAAGGGCAGACGCGCGGAAGGCGGAACGGAAGCGAGAAAGGAGCGAGTTGGAACAGCCAAGGAAGAAAAGACGGAAGAAGAATGTCAAGAAGGAAGCCTTAGGATAAGAAAGGGCTGAAAAAAGTGAACGAGGAAAAGAAAGAAGGAAGCACGAACGAGGAGGGGGGGGGGCATAGACAGGTACTAGCGAGAAGGGTAGAAAATACGCATGCTATGACGGAAACGGTCAGGGAGAGAAAGATGTATACACAGGTAGATTTTGAGTTAATTCACTCATTCGGCCGTCCGCCAGCCAGTCCGTCTGAGGGTTAGTCAGGCAGTCGGTCGGTTGGTCGTCGTCGGTCGCTTGGTCAGTCAGGTAGAGAAGCAAGCAGTCAAGCAGGAAAAGAATAAAAGAAAGGAAGCAACGTACATGTATAAAGCAAAAAAGGAAGAGAAGGAAAAAAAATAAATAAATGAACGAAAGAACGAACGAAAGAACGAACGAAAAAAAAAAAAGAAAGCACGAACGAAAAAAAGAAAGAACGAACAAACGAACGAATAAAAGAACGAACGAATAAACGAAGGAACGAAAGAAAGAAAGAAAGAAAGAAAGAAAGAAAGAAAAAAAGAAAGAGAGAGACAGACACACAGAGAGAGAGAGAGACAGAGACAAAAAAAGAAAGAAAGAAAGAAAGAAAGAAAGAAAGAGAGAGAGAGAAGACGTCTTGGCAGAAGCAAAGGATGGACTGACTAAATGACAAAAGGATAATGAAGAGGAAGAAACGAACAAAAGGTGGGACTATAGCGAATGTAAAGGAACAAAAGTAGTGAACAAGAAAGGCCGTGCATCTCTTCTTCTCTCCGGCTTTTCCGTTCTCTTTTCGTCTGAGCTTGTAGAGTGTGAAGACAGTGGAACTTCAAGTGAAAAGGCGTTAATTCAGACCAAAAACCTCCTCTTTTTCTTCTTGAACTTCTTTTTTAAAAAACAAATTTCCCTTCGTTGTCTCTTGCCCTGACTTGACTTGCAGTGTCTAGAGACGGGCCCTTTAGTGTCTCTTCCTCCTCTTCTTCTTCTTCTTCTTTTTCTTCCTCCGCGCGTGCCCGCGAGAGTTTTTGAGGTGGTCAGTCCACTGAGAGAGAGGCCTGGGGTGCCGACGAGATGAAGTATGTGCGTAATTCTCTTAAGCTTCCCTTTTGTATAGTTTCATGTGTTACCCGCCGAGCCGTCTGGCAAAAGAAAGCTCGAGAAATTAATCGAATCAAGTGAGTGAAGGAATGAAGGGCAGACGCGCGGAAGGCGGAACGAAAGTGAGAAAGGAGCGAGTTGGAACAGCCAAGGAAGAAAAGACGGAAGAAGGATGTTAAAAAGGAAGCCTTAGGATAAGGAAAGGCTAAAGAAAGTGAACGAGGAAAAGAAAGAAGGAAGCATGGACGAGGAGGGGGGAGGTATAGACAGGTACTAGCGAGAAGGGTAGAGAATACGCACGCCAGGATGGAAACGATCACTGACAGGAAGAGAAAGGTATATGCATGAGTGGATTGTGAATCAATTCACTCATTCGGTCAGTCAGTCAGCCAGTCCGTCTGAGGGT